>VSWD01000007.1:74938250-74978250 GCA_033119305.1 Pinctada imbricata
GCTATATATGAAGCATATGTGATCAATAGGTGCTATTTGTGATGCTGAAGACTCAAATGGTACATTAAAAGATAGAATAAAGGCTAAATGTCATTCTTATAAGACTGTTGACATGGTTACAACAAACTTTTTTGTCGTAACGACATATTTTTGTCACTCGGAAGCTCAGTATATACAATAACGCTTTACTGCAAACAATTGAAATGTCCATGTAAGCTTTGATATTATGATTGGATATTGGTTGCTATGGTAACCATATTTTGGTAAATTTAAAACAAATGATATACTTTAACATTTTCAGAATATTTTGATACCTTTCAAGTCTATGTAAACCTTTTACCTGTATTGTAAAGATGTACCATATCCACAATGGTGTCACAGACTCAACAGTCTTTTTTCTGCATAAATGCACTATAACTGGAGCAGCATCAATTTTCATAACAATCAAATTTTTTTTATTTTTCAAATATACATGCCTATATTTATGTTTTAAGAAACAGCAGAGTCAAGACCTTTTTATGATATAGATGGTTACCATAGCACCAAATATGAAAGTTTGAGCTGACGAGCATATGTGCGTATATAAGGATAAATTTTTTTTCTTATCCGATAAAGTTTTGTGTTCATATGAATCTTTACGCTCTTTCGCATCTTGCGATACCATATATTTTGCGTTACGCACTATACTTTTGTAGCGACACTCCGTCAAAGGTCCCATGATACTGTCAAGCATTGTCCCCTATGTAACACTATATGGCTATAATATGAAGCATATATGTGATCAATAGGTGCTATTTGTGATGCTGAAGGACTCAAATGGTACATTAAAAGATAGAATAAAGGCTAAATGTCATTCTTATAAGACTGTTGACATGGTTACAACAAACTTTTTTGTCGTAACGACATATTTTTGTCACTCGGAAGCTCAGTATATACAATAACGCTTTACTGCAAACAATTGAAATGTCCATGTAAGCTTTGATATTATGATTGGATATTGGTTGCTATGGTAACCATATTTTGGTAAATTTAAAACAAATGATATACTTTAACATTTTCAGAATATTTTGATACCTTTCAAGTCTATGTAAACCTTTTACCTGTATTGTAAAGATGTACCATATCCACAATGGTGTCACAGACTCAACAGTCTTTTTTCTGCATAAATGCACTATAACTGGAGCAGCATCAATTTTCATAACAATCAAATTTTTTTATTTTTCAAATATACATGCCTATATTATGTTTTAAGAAACAGCAGAGTCAAGACCTTTTTATGATATAGATGGTTACCATAGCAACCAAATATGAAAGTTTGAGCTGACGAGCATATGTGCGTATATGGTTCCAATATACAGTTTTCGCGCACTGTTCCGAAAGCGCAAAAAGTATGCCCGTCATGCTTAAGTTGAAGTCATTAGACTTTTAAAGTATTCTACATAACTTTATGAACCAGACCTTAGTACAATCAATACATCTAGACCTACAAAACATGTGAAAATCATTGCATCCAGATTTACTGTTTAATCGTAAATCAGTATCGAACGATGTGAAAATGGCAGTCGAGCGCATGCGTTCAATGGATGCAGTAGCCCAAATAGTGAGGTCAATACAGCATTGTTCTCAAAACATTATCTACATCATTTAATACTGAATTGAAAGAGAACATCAGTAGCTTTTATCATGAAAAATTATTTGAATTTTCAACACCTGGATTTTCAGATATATCCGGAAGAGTGCGAAACACCCCTCCGGCACTACCGGCATCAGGAGCCCAGGACGCGCGGTACTCGCTTCGCCTTTGTCTCCTATCGCTGTATACTATATGGACCAATGGCTAAAATTGATGTCTAGTTCTCTTCTTTACATCCTTCCAAACTCATATAAACCCCAAAATTCCAAGTTTTTTCATTAACTGTGCCTACTACAAAAAATTCAAGTCTCAACACTTAGAAATAAAAAAATCGTCCCTGGCCATTTCTTCGAATACGAAACTAAAACTGTATATTGGAACCTAAAGGATAATTTTTTTTCTTATCCGATAAAAGTTTTGTGTTCATATGAATCTTTACGCTCTTTCGCATCTTGCGATACCATATATTTTGCGTTACGCACTATACTTTTGTAGCGACACTCCGTCAAAGGTCCCATGATACTGTCAAGCATTGTCCCCTATGTAACACTATATGGCTATAATATGAAGCATATATGTGATCAATAGGTGCTATTTGTGATGCTGAAGGACTCAAATGGTACATTAAAAGATAGAATAAAGGCTAAATGTCATTCTTATAAGACTGTTGACATGGTTACAACAAACTTTTTTGTCGTAACGACATATTTTTGTCACTCGGAAGCTCAGTATATACAATAACGCTTTACTGCAAACAATTGAAATGTCCATGTAAGCTTTGATATTATGATTGGATATTGGTTGCTATGGTAACCATATTTTGGTAAATTTAAAACAAATGATATACTTTAACATTTTCAGAATATTTTGATACCTTTCAAGTCTATGTAAACCTTTTACCTGTATTGTAAAGATGTACCATATCCACAATGGTGTCACAGACTCAACAGTCTTTTTTCTGCATAAATGCACTATAACTGGAGCAGCATCAATTTTCATAACAATCAAATTTTTTTTATTTTTCAAATATACATGCCTATATTTATGTTTTAAGAAACAGCAGAGTCAAGACCTTTTTATGATATAGATGGTTACCATAGCAACCAAATATGAAAGTTTGAGCTGACGAGCATATGTGCGTATATGGTTCCAATATACAGTTTTCGCGCACTGTTCCGAAAGCGCAAAAAGTATGCCCGTCATGCTTAAGTTGAAGTCATTAGACTTTTAAAGTATTCTACATAACTTTATGAACCAGACCTTAGTACAATCAATACATCTAGACCTACAAAACATGTGAAAATCATTGCATCCAGATTTACTGTTTAATCGTAAATCAGTATCGAACGATGTGAAAATGGCAGTCGAGCGCATGCGTTCAATGGATGCAGTAGCCCAAATAGTGAGGTCAATACAGCATTGTTCTCAAAACATTATCTACATCATTTAATACTGAATTGAAAGAGAACATCAGTAGCTTTTATCATGAAAAATTATTTGAATTTTCAACACCTGGATTTTCAGATATATCCGGAAGAGTGCGAAACACCCCTCCGGCACTACCGGCATCAGGAGCCCAGGACGCGCGGTACTCGCTTCGCCTTTGTCTCCTATCGCTGTATACTATATGGACCAATGGCTAAAATTGATGTCTAGTTCTCTTCTTTACATCCTTCCAAACTCATATAAACCCCAAAATTCCAAGTTTTTTCATTAACTGTGCCTACTACAAAAAATTCAAGTCTCAACACTTAGAAATAAAAAAATCGTCCCTGGCCATTTCTTCGAATACGAAACTAAAACTGTATATTGGAACCTAAAGGATAATTTTTTTTCTTATCCGATAAAAGTTTTGTGTTCATATGAATCTTTACGCTCTTTCGCATCTTGCGATACCATATATTTTGCGTTACGCACTATACTTTTGTAGCGACACTCCGTCAAAGGTCCCATGATACTGTCAAGCATTGTCCCCTATGTAACACTATATGGCTATAATATGAAGCATATATGTGATCAATAGGTGCTATTTGTGATGCTGAAGGACTCAAATGGTACATTAAAAGATAGAATAAAGGCTAAATGTCATTCTTATAAGACTGTTGACATGGTTACAACAAACTTTTTTGTCGTAACGACATATTTTTGTCACTCGGAAGCTCAGTATATACAATAACGCTTTACTGCAAACAATTGAAATGTCCATGTAAGCTTTGATATTATGATTGGATATTGGTTGCTATGGTAACCATATTTTGGTAAATTTAAAACAAATGATATACTTTAACATTTTCAGAATATTTTGATACCTTTCAAGTCTATGTAAACCTTTTACCTGTATTGTAAAGATGTACCATATCCACAATGGTGTCACAGACTCAACAGTCTTTTTTCTGCATAAATGCACTATAACTGGAGCAGCATCAATTTTCATAACAATCAAATTTTTTTTATTTTTCAAATATACATGCCTATATTTATGTTTTAAGAAACAGCAGAGTCAAGACCTTTTTATGATATAGATGGTTACCATAGCAACCAAATATGAAAGTTTGAGCTGACGAGCATATGTGCGTATATAAGGATAAATTTTTTTTCTTATCCGATAAAAGTTTTGTGTTCATATGAATCTTTACGCTCTTTCGCATCTTGCGATACCATATATTTTGCGTTACGCACTATACTTTTGTAGCGACACTCCGTCAAAGGTCCCATGATACTGTCAAGCATTGTCCCCTATGTAACACTATATGGCTATAATATGAAGCATATATGTGATCAATAGGTGCTATTTGTGATGCTGAAGGACTCAAATGGTACATTAAAAGATAGAATAAAGGCTAAATGTCATTCTTATAAGACTGTTGACATGGTTACAACAAACTTTTTTGTCGTAACGACATATTTTTGTCACTCGGAAGCTCAGTATATACAATAACGCTTTACTGCAAACAATTGAAATGTCCATGTAAGCTTTGATATTATGATTGGATATTGGTTGCTATGGTAACCATATTTTGGTAAATTTAAAACAAATGATATACTTTAACATTTTCAGAATATTTTGATACCTTTCAAGTCTATGTAAACCTTTTACCTGTATTGTAAAGATGTACCATATCCACAATGGTGTCACAGACTCAACAGTCTTTTTTCTGCATAAATGCACTATAACTGGAGCAGCATCAATTTTCATAACAATCAAATTTTTTTTATTTTTCAAATATACATGCCTATATTTATGTTTTAAGAAACAGCAGAGTCAAGACCTTTTTATGATATAGATGGTTACCATAGCAACCAAATATGAAAGTTTGAGCTGACGAGCATATGTGCGTATATGGTTCCAATATACAGTTTTCGCGCACTGTTCCGAAAGCGCAAAAAGTATGCCCGTCATGCTTAAGTTGAAGTCATTAGACTTTTAAAGTATTCTACATAACTTTATGAACCAGACCTTAGTACAATCAATACATCTAGACCTACAAAACATGTGAAAATCATTGCATCCAGATTTACTGTTTAATCGTAAATCAGTATCGAACGATGTGAAAATGGCAGTCGAGCGCATGCGTTCAATGGATGCAGTAGCCCAAATAGTGAGGTCAATACAGCATTGTTCTCAAAACATTATCTACATCATTTAATACTGAATTGAAAGAGAACATCAGTAGCTTTTATCATGAAAAATTATTTGAATTTTCAACACCTGGATTTTCAGATATATCCGGAAGAGTGCGAAACACCCCTCCGGCACTACCGGCATCAGGAGCCCAGGACGCGCGGTACTCGCTTCGCCTTTGTCTCCTATCGCTGTATACTATATGGACCAATGGCTAAAATTGATGTCTAGTTCTCTTCTTTACATCCTTCCAAACTCATATAAACCCCAAAATTCCAAGTTTTTTCATTAACTGTGCCTACTACAAAAAATTCAAGTCTCAACACTTAGAAATAAAAAAATCGTCCCTGGCCATTTCTTCGAATACGAAACTAAAACTGTATATTGGAACCTAAAGGATAATTTTTTTTCTTATCCGATAAAAGTTTTGTGTTCATATGAATCTTTACGCTCTTTCGCATCTTGCGATACCATATATTTTGCGTTACGCACTATACTTTTGTAGCGACACTCCGTCAAAGGTCCCATGATACTGTCAAGCATTGTCCCCTATGTAACACTATATGGCTATAATATGAAGCATATATGTGATCAATAGGTGCTATTTGTGATGCTGAAGGACTCAAATGGTACATTAAAAGATAGAATAAAGGCTAAATGTCATTCTTATAAGACTGTTGACATGGTTACAACAAACTTTTTTGTCGTAACGACATATTTTTGTCACTCGGAAGCTCAGTATATACAATAACGCTTTACTGCAAACAATTGAAATGTCCATGTAAGCTTTGATATTATGATTGGATATTGGTTGCTATGGTAACCATATTTTGGTAAATTTAAAACAAATGATATACTTTAACATTTTCAGAATATTTTGATACCTTTCAAGTCTATGTAAACCTTTTACCTGTATTGTAAAGATGTACCATATCCACAATGGTGTCACAGACTCAACAGTCTTTTTTCTGCATAAATGCACTATAACTGGAGCAGCATCAATTTTCATAACAATCAAATTTTTTTTATTTTTCAAATATACATGCCTATATTTATGTTTTAAGAAACAGCAGAGTCAAGACCTTTTTATGATATAGATGGTTACCATAGCAACCAAATATGAAAGTTTGAGCTGACGAGCATATGTGCGTATATGGTTCCAATATACAGTTTTCGCGCACTGTTCCGAAAGCGCAAAAAGTATGCCCGTCATGCTTAAGTTGAAGTCATTAGACTTTTAAAGTATTCTACATAACTTTATGAACCAGACCTTAGTACAATCAATACATCTAGACCTACAAAACATGTGAAAATCATTGCATCCAGATTTACTGTTTAATCGTAAATCAGTATCGAACGATGTGAAAATGGCAGTCGAGCGCATGCGTTCAATGGATGCAGTAGCCCAAATAGTGAGGTCAATACAGCATTGTTCTCAAAACATTATCTACATCATTTAATACTGAATTGAAAGAGAACATCAGTAGCTTTTATCATGAAAAATTATTTGAATTTTCAACACCTGGATTTTCAGATATATCCGGAAGAGTGCGAAACACCCCTCCGGCACTACCGGCATCAGGAGCCCAGGACGCGCGGTACTCGCTTCGCCTTTGTCTCCTATCGCTGTATACTATATGGACCAATGGCTAAAATTGATGTCTAGTTCTCTTCTTTACATCCTTCCAAACTCATATAAACCCCAAAATTCCAAGTTTTTTCATTAACTGTGCCTACTACAAAAAATTCAAGTCTCAACACTTAGAAATAAAAAAATCGTCCCTGGCCATTTCTTCGAATACGAAACTAAAACTGTATATTGGAACCTAAAGGATAATTTTTTTTTCTTATCCGATAAAAGTTTTGTGTTCATATGAATCTTTACGCTCTTTCGCATCTTGCGATACCATATATTTTGCGTTACGCACTATACTTTTGTAGCGACACTCCGTCAAAGGTCCCATGATACTGTCAAGCATTGTCCCCTATGTAACACTATATGGCTATAATATGAAGCATATATGTGATCAATAGGTGCTATTTGTGATGCTGAAGGACTCAAATGGTACATTAAAAGATAGAATAAAGGCTAAATGTCATTCTTATAAGACTGTTGACATGGTTACAACAAACTTTTTTGTCGTAACGACATATTTTTGTCACTCGGAAGCTCAGTATATACAATAACGCTTTACTGCAAACAATTGAAATGTCCATGTAAGCTTTGATATTATGATTGGATATTGGTTGCTATGGTAACCATATTTTGGTAAATTTAAAACAAATGATATACTTTAACATTTTCAGAATATTTTGATACCTTTCAAGTCTATGTAAACCTTTTACCTGTATTGTAAAGATGTACCATATCCACAATGGTGTCACAGACTCAACAGTCTTTTTTCTGCATAAATGCACTATAACTGGAGCAGCATCAATTTTCATAACAATCAAATTTTTTTTATTTTTCAAATATACATGCCTATATTTATGTTTTAAGAAACAGCAGAGTCAAGACCTTTTTATGATATAGATGGTTACCATAGCAACCAAATATGAAAGTTTGAGCTGACGAGCATATGTGCGTATATGGTTCCAATATACAGTTTTCGCGCACTGTTCCGAAAGCGCAAAAAGTATGCCCGTCATGCTTAAGTTGAAGTCATTAGACTTTTAAAGTATTCTACATAACTTTATGAACCAGACCTTAGTACAATCAATACATCTAGACCTACAAAACATGTGAAAATCATTGCATCCAGATTTACTGTTTAATCGTAAATCAGTATCGAACGATGTGAAAATGGCAGTCGAGCGCATGCGTTCAATGGATGCAGTAGCCCAAATAGTGAGGTCAATACAGCATTGTTCTCAAAACATTATCTACATCATTTAATACTGAATTGAAAGAGAACATCAGTAGCTTTTATCATGAAAAATTATTTGAATTTTCAACACCTGGATTTTCAGATATATCCGGAAGAGTGCGAAACACCCCTCCGGCACTACCGGCATCAGGAGCCCAGGACGCGCGGTACTCGCTTCGCCTTTGTCTCCTATCGCTGTATACTATATGGACCAATGGCTAAAATTGATGTCTAGTTCTCTTCTTTACATCCTTCCAAACTCATATAAACCCCAAAATTCCAAGTTTTTTCATTAACTGTGCCTACTACAAAAAATTCAAGTCTCAACACTTAGAAATAAAAAAATCGTCCCTGGCCATTTCTTCGAATACGAAACTAAAACTGTAGGTTCCACTCCACCATTTCGTATAAAATTAGGGGTACTGAATATTAATGTAAAAGGCTATCAGGCCATATACCCCTGAATAAGGCAGCTTATATAAAGCAAGGATGAAAAGTAATGAAATGGTTGAAAAGTGTTAGGTAAGATGTTTGTAACAGGACACTGAAAATTTTTGAATCCTTAGTTTCGTATCCTATATAAACATTGCAACGTGCGATGGACCATGTGAATTTTGGCGGAATTTCCTCGCGTCAAAATTCATACAAGTTGGTTCGACAGTGGTTTCGGGCAAACGAGCCGTAAGGACCTCCTGATTTTTCCATATGATTTAGAGTAAGAATATATCTTTCAGACTGTTGATTGAAATATCTGAGAAAAATGACGCAACTTTGTGAAATTTTGCCCTTAACATTGCCCAATCTGGTACTTTTTGCACGAAATTTCACCCCATTTTCATGTCATTTCAAGACAGATAATGTGGTTCTTATATTAAATTTTATTGTTAAATTGTCTATAAATTAAAAATTTAAAATTTTCTGAATCTATTGATACCAAATACATAGTATGACATCACATTAGGTAGTCCATAATGAGTAATATAAGAGGTGGGGGGTCTGCGATAATGCGAAATGTCAAAATAATGGTGGAGGGCAACCATATTGACCATATAGCTTCCTAGGTTCAAATTTCAAAATTGGTTGCCATGGGAACAACCCAACTCACATAAAGGTCATGACCCTGCTGTATCATAATAAACCAATAATTGTTGGATTCTTTCAAATTTGAAAATTTTTTGATTGTTATGAAAATTGATGCTGACTCTATTTTAGCACTATTTTTGGAGAAAAAGGCAGTACAAGCTATGCACTCATGCTTTATTTGGCACACCAAAGAGACAAAAGTATTAGGTTTAACACATAATGACAGGTATCAACACATTAAGAAAATATCAAATTTATGTAAATAAGCTAAAATTTGAAAAATAATGGTTACCATAGCAACCAAATTGACCTGAAAACACAAATGATGCATATAACCATTTCCAATACTGGTCTTATTGCGGAATCGAATAACGGGTTCCGAAGCAACAAAATTTTGTCGTTGCCATAGCAACCATCCTCAAAAGTGAAATTTTGGCTTTCTTTCATCTTTTTCTTAAATGATGAATCAAAGTAAATACAAAAAGACACTATGGTGTCTCTACCTGAACATTAATATATACATGTCTGTCTATGTAAGCCTCATCATGGTCATAAAGGGGTACTTGGATGGGCGCGTCACGCGCCCTTCGGTACTGTGTAGCGACAAAAGTATAAGGTGTAGCGCTATAACTATGGTACCGTTAGATGCGAAAAAACTTAAATTTTCAAATAAACACAAATTAATATCTTTGATGAGAAAAAAAATTCCCCTTATGGTTCCACTCCACCATTTCGTATAAAATTAGGGGTACTGAATATTAATGTAAAAGGCTATCAGGCCATATACCCCTGAATAAGGCAGCTTATATAAAGCAAGGATGAAAAGTAATGAAATGGTTGAAAAGTGTTAGGTAAGATGTTTGTAACAGGACACTGAAAATTTTTGAATCCTTAGTTTCGTATCCTATATAAACATTGCAACGTGCGATGGACCATGTGAATTTTGGCGGAATTTCCTCGCGTCAAAATTCATACAAGTTGGTTCGACAGTGGTTTCGGGCAAACGAGCCGTAAGGACCTCCTGATTTTTCCATATGATTTAGAGTAAGAATATATCTTTCAGACTGTTGATTGAAATATCTGAGAAAAATGACGCAACTTTGTGAAATTTTGCCCTTAACATTGCCCAATCTGGTACTTTTTGCACGAAATTTCACCCCATTTTCATGTCATTTCAAGACAGATAATGTGGTTCTTATATTAAATTTTATTGTTAAATTGTCTATAAATTAAAAATTTAAAATTTTCTGAATCTATTGATACCAAATACATAGTATGACATCACATTAGGTAGTCCATAATGAGTAATATAAGAGGTGGGGGGTCTGCGATAATGCGAAATGTCAAAATAATGGTGGAGGGCAACCGTATATTGGAACCAATGCAACCATATTATCGAGATCGAAGTTTAATTTATTCGATTGTACATAGCGGACGAAGACAAGTTTCTCCAATCCATGATAAGAATTTTAGAACGTTTTGTACAAAATGGATCGGTAATGTCCCTTATAAATGATGTACATGGATCAATCAACACCAAAGGAGGCAAAGATGACGAAAACCTGCTTCATGTCAAGGAAACTGTCTATGGTACAAACTCAAATGTCATTTCTTTCCACATGTTGTGGATTACGAGTAAGGCCTTAGGAGACTACCATTTGATCCTAAAGGGGGGGGGGGGGGAGGGGGGAGCTGGCAATTTTTTTTTTCGGGTAAGATTATTTATTTTCAATGCAGGGCCGGCCGGATTATTTTTTCAGAAACTTAAAGTCAGAATATTTATTTTCAACCTGTAACAATCCTGACAAGAAAAAAAAAAGGATTTTATGCACCACCCTGGTTATGTCAACTAAATATGCCATCAATTATCTTGGCACTTCACTAATTCTAAACATATGAATGTACATATATTACCTGCTAGGGCTGGGACGATACTCCGATTCATCGATGCATTTTATTTTGCGATCCAAGTATCGATACACCCCGGCGATACCTAAGTTAAAAATTTACATAAAAATACGTGTTCAACAGTTAAAGTACTCAAGTTTAAATCCAACTTCTTTTCAGTTTACATATACAATGTAGATATAAACTGTACGGTGATTGGGAAGGCCACGCATCCTGCGACCGATCAAAAAAGGCCCATAAAATCAGCAACTCGCTGCGCCCTGGTGCGCATTATTCTACGTTGTCCATGTTTTCAAATCTATCTAAAAGTTCTGTACTCGTATTTACGTTGTAATGTAGATCTACACCAGCAGCAGTAACGTGTGGATCACAGATTACTGTACATGGCCAGTCAGAAGCACAAAATTCTTCTGTTCACTTAAAATTGCTCCGCTCATCCGAAAGGTTCATTGCTATAACGATACAATATTGATTTTTCTCAAACATTCTTTTTTATCCTCGTTCTGCGCCTGAGATTTGAATCTCCAACGTCCACTTACATATCTTATTGACTTAAAGGTACTTGTGTATGCCTTCGTCGGTAAAGTTATCGTGTCATTTTAAGAGGTCAGTCAATGGGTTCAGACTGAAGTAATAAAATTTGTACAGAAATGTCAATTTCAGTCACACCCCACCCCACCCCCCCCCCACCCCCCTTTATTTCAACATGCTGACCATACGTGGACACGAAAAATGCAGGATAGGTGGCTAAAAGCTTGATTTTGGCTGGTCTGTGATACATTCACTGTAAATTATTCATTGGAAATGGTAAAATTGGGAATTTCAGGACTAAGACAGGGATCACCCTAGCCCTGCAGAGTAATGAGATAAAAATCTCATTTGCTAAAAAACAATGAGATTTTCTCGATTTCAATGAGATTTTGAATGTCTAGTGAAAAAATAAAACTTCGGTTTATCTGAATTTCCGTGAACATTCCGTGGCAACACATTGCATGTATTTGAATGTGAGAATGGCCCTGGACTTTTTCTTTTTCCCTTGTTTGAATGACATTTTAAATGAAAAATGAGGTCAAATAAAATTTAAAATTCTTTGTCTCTCAGACACCGCCGCATTCTATAAGAAGCCGGAACAGACGTCTTTCACAACTTCAGAAAAATAATATCCACCATGTCTCGTTTCCACTCGCTGGTTAAATATGAAGTATCCATCTAATGGAAATTACAGTGTCTTGTGAATGTCTTTTTAGAAATCATCGGTTCCAATGGTACACATTAAAAGTGTGACAAGTCATTTTACGGTAACATCTAATCTGCGAGTATAGGGTGTACTGTAGAATGTTAATGTCAAGACTGTATTTACGCATTGAATTGTATACAATGTAGCTATTGTTCATACCGACGAATCCAAGAACTTGTAAACTATTTATAATTCCTTGAAGATACTTAGTTATTGCTTAGTACTGGTCACGTTTCGACGACAAATAGATGTAAAATGCCGCTTTACTCCCATGCCCAATACAACTTGTAAACTTTTGATGAAAAATGTTTGTATACTATATACTTTTCTTTTCCAGTCTTTTTTCTATACAAACAATATCAAGACTGCATTGTAATATTTCATACTCTATTCAGTATTGATATTACAATGACAAAAGAGCATGTACCGCTGACAACCGCTAGAGAAACGTAAAGCTTAATCCTTACATCGATGGATAAAAAAAATACCCGCGTGTAAACGTTAATACGACAGTCAGTCACACACGGGAATTTCAGGGAAGAGATTGGGTACATGTATATGCAAGGTGTAAGTCCACAATACCCACCGAGTTCATAAGTACATATATGATGCCGCACGCGGAATTCGATTAATCAGCTGAACATTTGAAAAAGACGAATGTCCTGTTCTGTCGCATTATATTAACTTAAGTGCGATTTATTCAAAGGAGGTATGCGATATTTTAGCGCGACAACGCAGTAAAAATGTGTTATTTGAGTAAAAAATGCGAGAATATCGCAAAATCGGGGCCTAGGGTGATCCCTGTAAGAAAATCTGCTAACATCTGATGTATTTATTATACATACATTGTATGCAAAGCTTTTCTAAATTTTTTTAAGCAACACAACAGACATGTAAACAACACAGACAATGACATGTTTTTGTATCAACACAGAACATACATAAGTATATGTCGGCCGACCCGTGGTCCTGGTGAGACTTGAACATGTTGAACCAGCAACCTTTTGGTCACTGGCCCGGGGCCTTTACCACTAGACAACGGCACCGATAAGCTTTTCGAAAATTGATCATTTTTGGAATGGCCCTTTCGTTAAAAAAGATGGCCCATTGATTTTGAGATGGTCCATTGAAGTCCAAGTGGAAGGGGCCATAGTCCCATTGAGAAAGTTTGCCTTCCCGATCTCTGTAAACATGACAAAATTATTAGGACCATTGATTTTTGATATGATTTTTCCAATGACTTCTTACTGTAATTTCAAATGATTTTTTCAATTCTTCTAGTCAAATAAAAAAAAAACCTGTTTATTTACTTTTACATCTTTATTCTAGACGGAAAGCTAGTGTTGAGTAAATTAATTAATCATGTTGAATGAAAAAAGCTACTTATATGACGTACATAAATACCATCAAATAGCTTTTTTGAGAAGGTTTTATTAATAAACTTAGTATCGCGATACGTATCGTATCGGATATCAGGTATCGTGATACGTATCGGATCGGCTGGGTGCAGTATCGTCCCAGCCCTATTACTTGCATATTCTAAATTGAGATTTTACAGCACATTGGGTATGCCAAGAAAGTTTTTGCCATGTCAAGTACAAAAGCAGGTAGTTGATGTGTAATGTACTATAGACATTCCTGTAAGACTTGAAGCTTATCAAATATGTATTTGCTGTTTTCTACTTGCAGTTGTAACACTGTGTAAATGTCTAAATTGCACTTGATATGAAATTTTGTGGAAGGGCGAGCGAAGCGATCTGAATTTTTTTTAGTGTAAGGTGAGCAAAGTGAGCCTAGAAATTTTGGTCTTGTTGGTAGCGAAGCAAGCTGAAATTTGTTTCAATGAATGGCGAGCTTGTCATATTGAATTTAAAAAACAAATATTAAAAATGTAATATTCGCTGAGCGATATAAGTCCCCTACCGGCATTAATTTATGTCCTGTATGTCTTTTCATCAGTTCATTATCTGCAATAGCAGCCAAGAAAAGTCTGAAAACTAAAAATTTAACGAAATTTGCTAAGTCCAAGGGTCATAACTCTTGTGAAAATTGGTCAATCTAAATTGAACTCGAACTTGATCTGTATCACACTATAGTGACTATAATGTATTCACTATTCACATACTAAGAATAAGTTCATTATCTGCAATAACAGCCACGAAATGTCCGGAAAATTGAAAATTTCATTTAAAACTTGCTAAGTGCAAGGGCCAAAACTCTTTTGAAAAGAGGTATCACATCATTTGAAGTTTGTATTTTTCTCATCATTCCTAAAACTTTTTGAAATCAAGGAAAGATCATATCAATGTCAGACTTATATGAGATAGAATTTAGAGAAATAATGCGTAGATAAGTAATATTGCCTACTGATCAGGCTATTTCTTTATAGGCCCATCAGTACATTATTGCCTGATTGTATAGATACCATATATAGATGTATACTTTTATGTATGTACAGTATTATAAAGAACCTCTATTATAAGAAACAGGGTAGGAGGTCCCTTGGCATTTCCAGAAAGGATTAATGTAGATTACAATACACACGTCCTGCCACCATTTCCCAGTCCTGTGGAATCTCTCACGTAGTCAGTATATAGATAGCACAAATAATGAAATGATTTATTATCAAAATCATTATTCATGTCGCCAGTCAAAAGCTCTTCTGAGCTTGTGTTTACATGTTGCCTCACCATGCCAACTTAAAATAAATGTGGTCTTGTCTAAAATGTCTTCTCAGTATTCCCCTGTTTTGATCTCTACAAGGCCAATGTAAGCATTGCAAACAACATTTTATAGACCATGGCATTTGGGATTTGATTTGGACTAGACATACTGGTATAGATCAATGATAACCCTTGCCATGTTATATATCCATGGACATTTTTATGCTGTAACATTTGACCTAGTGACCTTGACCTTGGACTTTGGCCTAGTTGAAGATTTTGGTTTAAGTTCCTGGTTTAAGCAAAATCTATGGAACTGTATGCAGTAGAAATTTTATTATATACATATAGGTTGCCTCTGACAAAATCTTTCAGTTTATGCCATATAATTTGACCTATTGACCTTGACCCAGTTGGTGACAAAAACTTACTTTGCAATCCTGCAATACCGTCTTTAGCGGTGTTTTATTTATTTTCACAAGTATCAAACTTAACATGAGAGTTGCCCATGATAGCACTTACTAATCTAGAATTGGCAATGATAGAAAAACATTGTGGCCACTCAAAAGATCACAGTCTTATTAACTGACATTGGTCATCAAACATTACATGTTAGTTGCTAAAGGTCAGAGAAGAATACTTGCATATATTGATAATCAAAGTCAGGGATCAAAGGTCAAGAACACAAATGGCAGAAAACTTGAGAATTAGATCATCCTTACCAAGCCATATTAACTGACATTGGTCATCAAACTTTACATGTGAGTTGCTAAAGGTTAGAGACGAACACTTGCATGTACCGGTATTGATGATCAAGGTCAGGGATCAAAGGTCAAGGTCACAAATGGCAGAAAACTTGAGAATAAGATAATCCTTACTGAAAGAAGGAACGTGTAAGAAATGCTTTTGATAACAAACTGATAAGGATGAAAAAGATATTTTTAAAATTTTTGTTTTTCATGGGAGTAGATGCACTATTTGTGTTGACTTGTTACTACCAGTACAATCAACTATTAAACAATTATCATACCAGTATCTTACTGTAATATTAATTTTGTTTTTGTCACAGATTTAATCCGAGGGATTATAGACCCTGAGAAGCCCCAGACTCTAGAGGATCTGAATGTTGTGTCTGAGGAGAATGTACACGTGTCCAGGATAGGTGAGGAGGAGTACCTTGTCAAAGTTGTATTTGTACCAACTGTTCCTCACTGCTCACTAGCTTCACTCATAGGTATGTGTCCTTATGATAAATGTAAATCACTTTGATATTATCTGAGCTGCAAAAATCGGTTATGAAATTTATGATGGGAGGGCATCAACACTATACATCAAATAACTTTGGAGATTAAGTACATGTAATGAAACTTCATACTGTGATACAATTACTCCACATTAATCAAAGAAGTGTCCTATTGATTTTTGGGAGAAGGTTCAAGGTCAAAGGACTTTGATTATTGATATGGACAGGTTTTCAAATCTATATTGTGTGTTGCACCAACTTTATCATCATGAACCTTCATGGATTTATACCAATGAGTCGAGTACTGTATTTATTTCTTCGTGAATATTGCACCAGCTGTATCGTCATGAAACTTAATACATGTACATTTATACTCCATGAATCAAGACTTTGCCTTACTGACCTAGGTATGAAAAGGTCATGGTCATGTGACTATGGCATGGATGATAGAATTGATTTCTGCATTATAAGGTTGGTGCTATATGATACTTTTGTTACTCATGTTGCCCTTCCTTTTTTAAAACATGTTACATATATTTCCAGGGTTGTGTATGAGAAGCAAGCTAGAAAAATGTATGCCAGAGAAGTTCAAGGTAAATTTTCCATAGTAATTTATTATAAATTCATTTTTTAGCTCTACAGGTCAAAGACCAGTTGAGCTTATGCGATTCGCTCTGTGTCCGGCGTCCGTCTGTCTGATTGTCTGTCTGTCTGTCCAGTTAAACTTTTCTTGTGAGCGTGAATCCTCTAAATCTGTGTAAATTCTTTTTGCATCATAATGGTCCTGTGGTCTAGTTGTGCACCTGATATTTTGTTTGAGCCCCTGACCCCCAGGGTCTTGGAAAATGGGTGTGGTCATTTTCTCCTAATCTTGTGAGCACCAATTCTCAGAAAGTATTATTGATAGAAAGATAATTCCTTTAGCATTATTCTCAGTCTGTGGTCTAGTTGTGCACCTGATATTTTGTTTGAGCCCCTGACCCCCCAGAATCTTGGAAAATAGGTGTGGTCATTATCTTCTGTATAATTATGTGATCTTGTGAGCACCAATTATCAGAAAGTATCATTGATAGGAAGATAATTCCTTTAGCATTATTCTCAGTCTGTGGTCTAGTTGTGCACCTGATATTATGTTTGAACCCCAACCCCCAGGGTCTTGGAAAATGGGTGTAGTCATTTTCTCCTATATAACTCTATGTAATCTTGTGAGCACCAATTCTCAGAATGTATAATTGATAGAGAGCTCATTTTTCCATCATATTAATTATTTTCTGGTCTTGATTTTTTGGACCCTGATTCCTAGTGTCTTGGGAAATTGGTGTGACAGTGTCACCTAGATTAATTTAAGCAAACAATCAGGAGAACTTCAGTCTCACCAGGGACTTCTGGTTTATCATACATGTCATGTAAAACTGTTGTAAAGGTGAGCGATAAGGCGCCCACATTAGCTTCTTTTTTGTGTTAATTATATTACATTTACATGTACCAGACATATACCATTAGATTTTTCATGTAAACGTAAATGTAAATTTTACATAATGAAATTGATGATTTTTTTTCATACATGAAGGGAAATGAAATAATGCATGTAAAACTTATAAATGCACCAAAAAACATTCCTACCTGATGAGTGTCTCTAGAAACAAATATTAAAAATGCTGCATCAGAAATTTTGAAGATAAACAAGCAACAAAAATATATACTATGTAATTTCTAATCACAAATTTGCTGTTCACTCTTTTAATAAAGTATATGTATTTTTTATTAACACAGCTGGACATATTCATCAAGGAGGGCACACATTCCACTGCAGAAGAAAGTATGTACATACAATTTATTATTTGGAATTTAAGGATTTCTTGGAAGATATATTGTATGCAAAGAAATGATAATTTATTCGCTAGTGATCCAGTCAAACAACCAGACACTGAACATCACAAATTTTGGCGATATTTTCATTGTGTGACACATAAAAACACTGTGGTCAAACATGACATTACCATTAACAAAGTTTGCCAAATGATGTGTTGTCTGCATGGTGTCTATACGTATCTAGGTTTATAACAGTCATATATCTCTTGATTGGCAAATGGACTACATGCATTACCTTTTTGAAAGGGGTGATTATATGAAATTTGATAGAGATAAATTTCTTTAAAAACGAAGGTCCTGCCAGTGGAGTACAATAGATTAAGTGGAGGTTAGAAAACATCGTGTGTCCTTCCTCTTGTAAACCATGAAGGGTAGAAATGATTTTGTCAGGTTAAAAACGAGATACATGTAGTAAAATTTGACATGTGGAGGTTTCAAACAAAGATTAAGGGAAAAAATGACTGGTTAGAAAAGTCATGTTTAGCATTACATTAGTTATAATGATTTTTGGTGTCATATGGAGATTGATTGTAAGTTGTGCATCTGGGTTCAAAATATATGCAAGTGTGACGTCTGATCCTAGGAATGGAGAAAATTGTTTGTCCTGCTACTCCTTTCTACTCTAAAAATACAAATTATTTGCCTTAAGATTAATATGTTTTATTTCAAAACACTACACAATGAAACAAATCACATTCATATGTTTATGTGTATGATATTTTACTCGAATTTAGATGAATTTTCATTTTATTCTATAGTAAACAAACAAATCAATGACAAGGAGAGAGTTGCGGCAGCAATGGAAAATCCTAATCTACAGAGAATAATAGATAAATGTATAGAAGAGGAATATTAGAGCAGACTCCAACGTGTGCATGGATTATATGGCAGCCTCTCACCATGTACATAGATATGGAACATGCACATTACATCAAATAGTTTTAGGAATATTTATACATATCCATTTTGCTGTGCATTTGGAAATGTTGTGCTTTACTTTTTGTTTTCACATTGCTCGTAATTTATGATTGATTATTGATCAGAGTTCATATTTAATTTATGATTGATTATTGATCAGATTTCATACATAATTTATGATTGATTTTATTGATTAGAGTTCATATTGCATCTATAATCATTGTTTTCCGTATGACGAGGCCTTATTTTCACGATGATATATTTGAATCATATTTTTTAAAACTTCTTCATAAATGCTTTATTATTGTCATAACTGTTGAATGGCATGTGATTTGGATTTCATACCTAACATTCTTGCCGATACTGAAGTTTTTAAACCTTGACCTTAGCATTTGAAGTACTTTTTGAAAGAATTTCTGTCCCTACTTTGATAAAAATGAGAAAATGACTCTATTAAGAACGACTCTACTATTTTATATGACTAATTCTTTCTGGAAGCTGTCTCTGTAAGTTTTCTTGCTGGAAGCTGTCTGTAAGTTTTCTTGCTGGAAGCTATCTCTGTAAGTTTTCTTACTTGAAGCTGTCTCTGTAAGTTTTCTTGCTGGAAGCTGTCTCTGTAAGTTTTCTTGCTGGAAGCTGTCTCTGTAAGTTTTCTTGCTGGAAGCTGTCTCTGTAAGTTTTCTTGCTGGAAGCTATCTCTGTAAGTTTTCTTGCTGGAAGCTGTCTCTGTAAGTTTTCTTGCTGGAAGCTGTCTCTGTAAGTTTTCTTGCTGGAAGCTGTCTCTGTAAGTTTTCTTGCTGGAAGCTGTCTCTGTAAGTTAAGTCCTAGTAACCCTGACCACTTATGAAACTACCATTCTGTCCATTGACAAGTAATATATATTTATCAACTTCTGATCTTTGATCTCTTGCTGGATCTAAACAAGGAGCATTAGTCTTTTTTGCAGAGAGAAATTCTTGCCTCTTTGAAGTTACCTTACATTTAGAGAAATTATATTAATATGACACACTTTGAACAGCATTTTCCTCTGTGCTTATTGGCTACCATAAGTATGTGTATTTTTTTTTCAAATTGAGGTCAAATCTTGAGTTATGGCAAATGAGACTTTTCTGTTGATTGAAATGTGCAATGTTGAAGGGAACATTGAAAAATACATTAACGTATCAATAGGAACAAAATTAAGACACCATCCTCTTGCATTAGTAATAGCAAAAGCATGGATAACAAATTCAGTCTCTCTTATATACACAATGTATATATTTTGTGAATTAGTACTTGTCCATTGATTAATTATGAAATGGCAAATTTTGTATAGATCTCCGAGAATTAACCATTACATTTATTCCATTGTGATGTTCATTTTTAATGTTTTTCAATCTGTATCTCCCCAATCTTGAATAAAAAATTTGGATTTATATGATTTATGGTTTTTTAGCTCTACTGGTCTGTGACCAGTCAAGCTTATGGCATCACCCTTCGTCCGGTGTCCATCCATAAACAATTTTTGTACACGCAGCTCTTCTGAAACCATAGGAGATAGAGAGTTAATTCTTTTTTGCATTCTACTTGGTATGTGGTCTTGTTGTGCACCTGACATTTGGTTTCAGCCTCTGACCCCAGGGTCTTAGAAAATGGGCATGGTCATTGAAAATTTATGTAATCTTATATTCTAAACTCCTCTGCCACTATAAATGATGGAGACTTGATTCTTTTTGCAATATAATGGGTCTGTAGTCTAGCTTTGCACCTGATATTTCTTTTGAGCCCCAGAGTCTTAGAAAATGGGTGTGGTCATTTTCTCGTATATAACTCTATGTAATCTTGTGCTCGCATCTCCTTTGACTCTATTAATGATGGAGACTTTTTAAATTCTTTTTCCGTATTGAATTTTATGTAAACAAATGATGAAGTCACTCATTGCTTTGGAAACTTGTATGGAACTCTGTGGGAAAAAGGAGGTATGTCTTTGCTATCCAAAATGAGGATAATCGTACATATACACTGCCATCCATAAATTAGTATACACTATTTCTGTTCATGCTACTGTTAAAAAATGAACAGTTTCCAATCCATTGCTGTATAACTCAGAAGATGAACCTTGTAGAAATCATTTGCAACAAACTTGACTTAGATATTTACATATATTGAATTTTTATTATTTTTCATATAAAAATGACAATTTAAAAAAAAAAAGTTGTGCGATGAAAAAAGTTTCTTTTATACATTTTCTTTATCACAATTCATAATTTTAAATTATGTGAATCCAATAATTATGATTCTTTCAGGTTCAGAATGGAAAAATGGGGATTTAACTAATATTGAATTTAGAATGTTTTACTTGTTTGTATAGTAATTAATGGATGGCAGTACATGTATATAGTAAAACATTGAACATGGAAATTAAGTAGTCTATTGCATGTATTTCTATCATGATGCCGTCATTTTCTATTTATATAAAATGATTTATATGCTACATGTATTACAATGCTTGAAATAAAACAAACGAAACAAAAAGAAAACCATACAGCCTTCTGTATCACTCCATGTAGATTTTATAACAGTTGATAACTTTGTCATAAGTGTTAGGAAAAATCAACTCAAAAGCACATGTTTGCTGAATCCCACATTTTCAGTATCATATAGTCCGATATATTGAGAGTAGAAACCTTTTAAAGTACTTCCTTCATATGTTTTGTAACATGAAATTCTGAGAAGCAGATTGTAACACGGAAATTCTGAGAAGCAGATGAGAAGAAAATTTACTAGACAATCAGAGCCCTTGGTGGCCATCTTGCTTAACCAGACATGATTCCAATGAACCAACAAAAAATCAGAAGGGAATAAAAAATGACAATTTTCAGAAACAAAGAACACAAAAACAGAATTCTGGAGGTAAAATTCAAGGAGTCTGGTATTCTCTCCTACGCATGCGTCCGATTTCAGTTCCGCTTTTCTTCACTTTGAAATCTACCTCTGCCGTCATCGCCTATTGTTTGTCTGCAAGAATTCTTGCAGGCTGGAACTGGGGCTTCATATTTCTAAATAAAGTATTGCAAGTATATACCATCAGGTTTGACTACATTTATGAGGTATATAGTGTACATGCAATGCTTTTCTTTCGATGCAATACTGATGCGGTATCAGGGATTCTTTCTTCATTCGTGACGTTGCCAACACGATCAGCTGAGCGAGAAGTCTCCGGTAAAAATACAAATTCTAGCTATAAATCGAATCCTACCGTCTTTAGACGTGAGTCTTGTAAATTTTCTTACATCAAGATAAGAATCATTTCCTTCATTGCCCATTAACTCGCCCTAAACACTCAAATATGTGCCTCTGCCTTTGAATCTTTTGCTCTGTTTACGTCAGAAGTCCGAATGACATCACTGTGACGACATGCCGTACCTGCGATGCCTCTCAGGTTTTATCATTGCATGAAATGGCATAGGAAAATAGCAATGACGGCAAGGTTATATTGCAAGCTTGTGCCGCCTATGACCTTGTTGCAAGTTGAATTTTTGGTAGAGTGCCTCGAATACTTGCATCCTTGAGAGTTTAATGAAATTCTATGCACTAGTTGCAGACAAGAAATTGAAAATGAGTCGACCAGAGTCCTTGATGGCTATCTTAGTACTGTGTCCATAAAAGTTGTGTGATGTCTATGCAACAGCATCTTCTCAAGACAAGTGTACGTAATGTCTTACTCCCCCTTGTCGGATGTCATACACATGTACAAAACTGTGTCTCCGGTGAGCTTTGCTCGGAGTGTATATACGACAAGTTCAGAGTCTATATTTTATTATACTTTCATATACAAGCAATTCAATGAGAGTTAAATCCTTCAAACACATAAAAAACACTTTTGCTAGTACTTTACCGGGTATTTGAAGTTTTGGGCTGATAAGTCTCTGAATGAAAACTCACTGGAGACACAGTTTAGTGTCTGACAAAAGGGAGTAAGTAATTACATACACTTGTCTCTAGAAAATGATGCAACAGTTGCAGACTAAAATTTGAAAATACCGCTATGTCAGCCCTTGATGACCATTTTGTTTGACAAATTGTAAGGAAAAAGCACAATTTTGTCAGGAAAATAGTTCACTTGAGCCTGCATTACATTCATCTTTTTGTGAATAATAATATTTCATGGAAAAAGATGAACCAAAAGTTCTGTGTTGCGACATTACCCACCGTGTCATGCTTCATATGTATCTTTGAAGAAAAAAGATACTTGTTATCACCCAGAAAGAATGAATTTTTCAAAAGACTTTAAATCTTTTTTGATGAAGTAAATATTAAGACAATTAAAAAAAAAGAACATCATTACAAGAACTATATGTTTTAATAGCAAAAAAAGGAATCGCAAAAGTAAAGACCAACATGTTCTATGTCTGTCTGAAAAATTGTGGTGTGTTTCTCTAACCAGATGTTTGCTCTAATCATTGAATAATAATATTTCATAAACAAAGAATGTGTCTTTTCACTGCAGGGGCATCCTGACCATTTCTTCAACACTGTATTCAGTTGCAACTTCAATATCCTGGCAATTTCAATTTTGTCTGCAAAATTGTTCTGTTTAACTATCGACAAAAGCCTTCTGTTCTATGAACATCATCACAAATTTCTGTTCCATATGCTTCTACTCTATGTTACTTCTGATCAGAATAAATTTCAAGTTTTGCCATCAAAACAAGCCATGACGGCAGCCACATCCAGTTTGAAGTTGAGCCATATCTCTGATCCGAGGCCATCAGGATCAGTTATTTTCTGGTATTTAAACTGTTCCCTAGGAATATAAACCATATCACCACTTCCATTGTGTCTGCCATCCTCTTTCTGGTACGGGAACTTTTGACTAGGATAAGCTGTTTGTATAGAATGTCATGTTCACTATTTGTTAGAAATATACGAAAATGAATGAATGCCCTATATAAGGAAATTGAGATTTACATCCATGTTATGTTTTTACTAATAGATTATGACCAATTGGAAAATACATTTACCTTACCCAATGTATAGTTTTACATACATGTATATAAATGTATGTTCTCTGCCACCCAGTTTCTTAAAATTTGAGCTGATACTAGTATGTAACACTGTTTCTCCAGCAACTAGATATACATGTACATGTAGTTATTAATCAAAAGTTTAACCAATTTTTCTCCGCAAGTAATTTCACTATACCTTGATTTTCAAACTGCCCAGAGAGATTCCGTCTTGGCTGCTGACTCTGATTCATGGCCAGTGAACCATCACGATTCTGAATCAAATATACCATCATAAATATGTCCTTAGATAGAAAACCTTTTCACCAATATTAATCACATATAAATTCCTCATTTACAGAAAAACATAGATATTCATGATATGCAATATTATCTTTGGACATAGCTCATATAACAAATTCATACATACCAAAATGTGATAATGTTTTGTTTTATTTGATCCAGGTTTAGGAGACTTGGTATCTTGAGGACGGGATTTCTGGAAAGCCTCTTTTCTCGGTGATTCCGATCTTGATCTTCCGTCTTTCCTTATCTGCATATATTCATTGAACTCATTTTGATTCTGCTGGGCAAAGTACTGTTGTTGTTTCTGTCTATGTTTCTCCCGGGTAAGTCGTTTACTTTCGTCTATGTTGTGACGTAAACTTCCCTCCAGTTGGTCCCTGACTTTCTGTTGACGTGCTTGGTTCAAATTCCCTCCTTTTATGTCAAGGTCAGGGTCAACAAGACCTAGTTTGTTGGCTATCCACTTTCTGAGAGGCCTGGAGTATATATATTCAATCATGTTACATTGTACATTTCATTTGAAATGTTAATCATAAGCTAGGCATTTTGCACAACCACATTAGATTATCCATTTATGTTTCATTTGAATTTTTTCATCATAAGTTAAGAATTAGCAAAGAGGTCAGGATTTATGTATAAGCAAGCTAGGAGCTCTGATTTTGTGCACAAATTCAGAGACAATTGGCTATAATATGAGCTCACTTAGCTTTTGGATCATGTGAAGAACCTTATGAATAAGATGATCATACCTAATGAAAGGAATGACCATGAAGAAGTTATTAGGGTTCATTCCTAGCTGCTTGGGTGTTTGATCTCTCTTGTGAGCTGGTAAGGCCTCTACTGGAAACCACTGTAAATTCTAAAACATAAAGGAAGAGATTCATAAAAATTTGTAAACAATTCATATTCGCAAACTAATTTAATAGGAAATGATTCGACTTTGATCATTGGTACAACATTTGTGTAAAAATATTACAATAACTTTTGTTATAAGGACTTTAGGAAATTTCTCCATCATTCTATGAAATTAATGTAGTGTATGAAATGTAGTGTATGAAATGTAGTGTATGAAATGCAGTGTATGAAATGCAGTGTATGAAATGTAGTTTATGAAATGTAGTGTATGAAATGTAGTGTATGAGATTAATGTATGTATGAAATGTAGTGTATGAGATTAATGTATATATGAAATGTAGTGTATGAAATGTAATGTATGAAATGTAGTGTATGAAATGTAGTGGACGGAATGTAGTGTATGAAATGCAGTGTATGAAATGTAGTGTATGAAATGCAGTGTATGAAATGTAGTGTATGAAAAGTAGTGTATGAAATGCAGTGTATGAAATGTAGTGTATGAAAAGTAGTGTATGAAATGCAGTGAATGAAATGCAGTGTATGAAATGTAGTGTATGAAATGTAGTGTATGAAAAGTAGTGTATGAAATGCAGTGTATGCAATGTAGTGTATGAAATGTAGTGTATGAAATGCAGTGTATGAAATGCAGTGTATGAAATGCAGTGAATGAAATGCAGTGTATGAAATGCAGTGTATGAAATGTAGTGTATGAAATGTAGTGTATGAAATGCAGTGTATGAAATGTAGTGTATGAAATGTAGTGTATGAAATGTAATGTATGAAATGTAGTGTATGAAATGTAGTGTATGAAATGCAATGATGAAATGCAGTGTATGAAATGTAGTGTATGAAATGTAGTGTATGAAATGTAGTGTATGAAATGCAGTGTATGAAATGTAGTGTAAGAAATGCAATGATGAAATGTAGTGTATGAAATGTATGTATGAAATGTATCATTGTCATGAAATTGACATCTTCCTATTCACAAGAAATATTTTTGCTACATTGTTATAGACAGCAAGATTTTATGTCAACTTTTTGAAGCATGCATGAGAGCACATACCTTGATTTCTTTTCGAGTTTTAGGTTGAAACTTTGTATCGAGTCCAACTCCTGGCACAATGTATAATCGTGTTAACTGGTCATTGAAATGGTTTTCTAGGAAATCCTCTAGGTTTATCTTGTTACTTATATCAAATCCTGTCTCCTCCATAACCTGTAACACATTGTGTGTATTTTAAACAACAAAATGCTAGTACTCTGTTTCCTTCCTTATTTGTAATGCATTTTATGTAATGAATAATTACTGTATGTGTACTAATTTGAGCAGCATTCATATTTTAGCAGAGTTTAGTGTGTCACGACTATCATGCTAAATCAAGACTATGCTAAATCATGTATATAGATTATAATGGAAAACATGTCGAGTGAGTTAACTCATGATTACGCTAAAATGGCAATTTGCCCACTTTTGCCCTGTTTATGCTAAAATTTGTATTTTTAAAAAAAAATTAAAAGTAGGTAAACTTACAGTTCTTTCGCCTATTCTGGTTTATATTTACCAGTAGTACACATATGTCTCTTTTATCCCCATTGCCCTCAAGTTGTAGTTCTAGCATCATGCAACCAAGAAAGTTGATAAATCCCCGTGTTTTTATGTATCAAATCAAACTAAAACTTACTTCTCTTACTGCACAATCATGTGGTGCTTCCTCCTCATTCACTTTGCCTTTAGGAAAACCCCAACTACTCTTGGTCCAAAATCCCTGAGCTAGCAGGCACTGAAATGATGTGTTATCATCATCAAGATTTGACCAAGTGTGACCTTGACCTTTATCCTAAAAGTTCAAAATTCAAAGGCATCTTTCTCTCAAGAAACATAGTTTATCTGTGTATGAAATATAAAGGCTTTACATGAACTAAAGTAATGATATTTTATCATAATTAGCCTCTGACCTTGGCCTTTGACCTTGAAAAATACGGAGATGATCCTTGCATAATTGACCCTTCCGAACGCGGGAAAAATTTGAGAAATTCCATGACGTCACAATGCATTTTCGATGTTTGACCGAGGTTCGAAGCTTGTTTGTCCGAGGTAAACACATGGTAAAAGCATTGTGACGTCACGAAATTTTGCATTTTTTTCCCGCGTTCGGAAGGGTCAATTCTTTATCTGTGCATGTAATAAAAAAAATCTTGCTTTGAAAACTGCTTTAGTTATATTGCATCAGAACTAAAGTATTGACATAAAGACAGATAGAATTATAGCAATTCCTATAAAGCTCCCTCATTATCGTGCTGGACCCAAATAAGACAGTCAATACTATTTTACATGTAGCATAATTTTACAGTCATAGGGAAGTTGAAACACAAACTAATTTACTGTATTAAAACAGAGAGTTTCTGCCCTCAGACTGCTATGGTCAAAGTTATTGAATACCTACATATTTGAATTCTGGATCAAGTAAAATAGCACCATAGGTCGGTACACTCATTTTATATGATCGCCAGTTCTCTAGGATTTTATCCACCTCTCCTGCATGGCAACTTAGAAGAGGACAATGTCTGAATAGTCAGTAGTGTTAAGGAAGTGAAGCAATTGTTTTGAGAGGTAGAGATCTCCAGATTTTGGATTATATATTGTAAATTTTCACAATTTGAATGAGGTTAATAATCAGCCTAAAAAATGGATGTGTTTTTTGCTACATTGGATGTCTATGGAACTACAAATGTACTTTAAATATCTGTAGTTCAGGAAATAAGTTTAGTCACCTTAATATTGTATAATGAATCATAATGAGACTGGGTCTAAAATTCAGCATTTAAGGAGGTCCAGACTTAAATCAAGATCCTATCATTTAATTTTCCTAAAAATTATAAATGTTAATAATTGAAACATACTTTTTCTACATGCAAAGTTTCATCGATTTTTTACCATTAGTTTTAAAGCTACGAATGTACATATATATACCCATATAATCATATTTCCAAACTCTCATTTCAACAGTGGAAGAATTTGTATCATGTGTGACATTGTCTTTTTGAAGGAGGAGGTGACTATGAAGATTAGTTATAACTAATAACAAAAAGTGTAATTATAATTAATAAATCAATGTAAATGATAAAATAAAGTAATAAATAATTTGAAAAGGATATTTTGACCAGAAAAGTCCTTTATACCACATGTACGTAACTCTGGGTTCTCTGCGCAATAAAAATCTAAGTAGAACCAATGAGCTAGCTCAATCTGGAAGAAGATTCTAATCAGGTCTTGTCTCTCTTCATCAGGAATGTTGATAATAAATCGACTGGAAAAAAATAGGAATCATAAGGAATAAGTTGAATTAGGTATAAAATTGTATGCAGTTAAGTTTACATTAATAAAGTTTGCAGCAAAATTTGAAGAATTGTGATCCTTTATAAAATATAAATCAAATCTTAGAGTAAGACTATTAGAGTGATAGAAAGATGAGGCTTCAATCAGACAAAGTGTTAATAGTATCTTCCCATGACGATGTCATACCTCCAAGTTAAGTTAGTTAACCACGATGTTGGATTACAACTTTTGGACCTTATCATGTTATCCATTTCTTCCATACAATACGTTCACTTTAAGAGATTTATAAACAAATTTTCAGAAGATATTTCAAACCTAACCACTTGACTATTCTTTAAAAATATCTTATTGTTTGTAATTCTCATCAAGACAGTGATGTATACAATATGAAAACAAGCAATTTTAACAAAGCAGAGATGGATAAAATCCGAGAGTTGTAATCCAAGGAGGGAGATAACTCTAGGAAATTTGAAGGAAGTATGGCTATGCATGTGGGAACAAAGGAGCTGTAAGAATAATTTTATATACGTCCCAGCTATAAGATATAACCTCTCAGCAAGACCCGACATGTCAGCAGCATAAAAAGGTGTACCAGAGTCTTTTAATGCAGGTTTCCCAGCAGCTGAAGTGAACTAATCTCATTCGAGATTCATATGTGTCTATTTACTATGAGACTGAAGCTTTCCTGGTAATGTTTGCTTAGATTTGTGACGGTTCAGGAATCGTGCCCTGTTAGCTCAGTCGGTAAGAGCGTCTGCCCTGTAAGCAGATGGTCTCGGGTTCGATTCCAGGACCGGCCACATTTTCCATTCCGCCTGTCACAGTATTTGGTGCCGTGAGAGTGAACCTCATGCGTTGCTTGTGGTTTAGGGCAACCATGGGGAAGAACCAGGGATTTATTTGTCTTTCTTTGTGAGGTTTCCGATTTATAACAACTTTGGGAAACCTCAAAATTTGGCGGGGTGGAGTGTGACGGTTCAGGAATCGTGCCCGGTTAGCTCAGTTCGTAAGAGCGTCTGCCCTGTAAGCAGAAGGTCTCGGGTTCGATTCCCGGACCGGCCACATTTTCCATTCCGCCTGTCACAGATTAAATAAAATCTAAGTGACACGCCCATTTTCCAATACCCTGGAGATCTGGCCAGGCTATAAAACAAAATATAAGACCAGAGAATGATTAATACAATGTAAATAGAATTTTAACTCTGAGAATCAATTATATTTTCAGAGAATTGGTGCTCACAAAATTACATAGAGTTACATAGGAGAAAATGACCACACCCATTTTCCAATACCATGGGGGTCAGGGGAACAAACAAAATATCAGGTGCACAACTACACCACAAGCCTATCATAATGCAAAAAGAATTTATTTAACTGTCCTGTTCACTAAATCCAGAGCACGCTGTTTTGGCGATTTATTCTGTCATCTGAAGAATTTTCCTATAACTTATAGTTTCCGAGAATTGACCTCCTTTAGTCGTAACTGGAAATTAACTTCAACTTACCCTATCAGCTGACTTCAAACCGCAATGTGAAAAATAAAATGTCTACGGGAATTTCCAATGTTAATTTCAAGCCGCCACCATATTGTTCTCCGCGTCAACAATAGTAAACAGTGACATCAAAGCTCCCGACATCACGCATTTTTAGCAATTTTTCTATGGAAAATCATCGTAGACTTGTTATTTTCCGTCCTATTTCTAACTTAATTAACGTACAGCCAAAACAATGGTATTTTCGGTTACGACTAAAGGAGTAGGTTACCAGTACTTTCGACCGTATTCACTTTCGACCCCAGTCTTTTCGACCTTTTGAACTTTAGACCCAAGACCATTCGACCAGGTCGAATACGTGTCGTCCTTACTTTTCGACCTTTTACTGAGAGACTTTTCGACCTCGTTATATTTACATACATTTTGTTTCCATTGTTGATTCTTATAAAATCTGGATCCAAGTCCGAGACAAAAAGATGACTTAATGATTCTTACATATGACGACCGTCAAGCAAAAATCACCTTAAGGGGGTTCGAGTATCGTTATTTTGACACTGTTTGGATGGTCAAACTAACTTTATTTTTTCTCTACACTAACAATCCATCTTAAGATATTCTAAAATGAATAAAAATATGCATCGTACATATTTAGACCCACCGGTAAGAAAAGTCAAATCAAACAACATCAGAATCTTTCTTTTTCAATAAGTTTTTTCGCTTGGGTCGAAAGTACCCAAAAATTGGTCGAAAAGTCTTCTGGTCGAAAAATCGTCAGGCCGAAAAAAAATTTGACAGGTCGAACTCTAAAGAGGTCGAAAGTGAATACGGTCGAAAAGACTGGGGTCCAAAGTGAATACGGTCGAAAGTACTGGTAACCAAGGAGTACTATGAAATTCATATCTTTTTGGGAGATGATAGTATCATATTTTGGAGAAAACCGGGAAAACAGTGTGCTCTGGATTTACCTGTAGAACAGGACAGTAGATCAAAGGACAGAGTCAGAGTTATCGCTGAAAAGCCTTCAAAATCGTCCGGAAACTTCTCCGACTCCAGTATACGCAAATTCTTATAAAAAAAATATATATACCTGCACAGATCGTCCAGTACATAGGCTGGTATCTGAAAACTTTGAGACGGCGTTGTGGGGACTTGATCTTGCTTAGTTTCCATTTTCTACTTTCGATTTTAAAACGTACTATTCTTTAGTATGGACGTGACAAAACAAAAATCTTAATCGTACTATCGACCATATCACGTTGAACACACCGGTTCTCGTCCGATCACCGAAGTTAATTAAGGGAGCAACCATTTGATTTTTATGGGGGGGGGGGGGGGCAGGAAGACTTTGCAAAAAAAATTTCCGGATCGAAATTTTAGGGAAAAAAAATTTCCGGCCCGAAGGGCCGGCGAAAAAAAAATTTTCCGGATCATGAAATTGCCCCTCACCCCTCTCTTCCGACCTTTCCGACTGCCCAGTAAACACTTTTTTGTGTGTCATAAACAAAGTATAAAAAATAGGCACCATATGCCATTCAAGAATTTAAAATGAAGTGAGCTGCTGGCAAGAGATGAACTCATTGTGTGTTTGATGTTTTATATGGCCGAAAAATCCCGCTGAATTATTTAAACTTTAGGGTAATTTTCAACATTGGAAAATTACAAAAAAAAATAATCCGGCCCGAAGGGCCGGCGAAAAAATTTTTTCCGGCTCTTAAAATGGCTGAAAAAAAATTTCCGGCTGGCAAAAGTCTTCCTGCCCCCCCCCCCCCCCCCCCCATAAAAATAAAATGATTGCTCCCTAAGCAACGTCGAGCCCGGTCAGTACTTGGATGGTTGCACTCCATAGTATTGGTCATTGAAAATTGAGCGTTTTGAATGAAAGGCATGCAATAGTTGACGTTATATTAATAATTTTATATTGCTCATACAATATAAAGCTACATATCAATAAAAAGTACTCTTATTACTGATTACTTCTATTATTCTTGATTTCATCTGAACAAATCCTGTCAGTCAGACATGCTGCTCAAAGTTATAGCAGTACATTAGAAGATGACATGGAAATGGGGCATGACCCCTCAAAGTGACTCAAATTTGACATCCTTCTCAAATGATTTTCATAATAAACTGTATGTCTATTTGTTGTGTATTTCTTATTCTATAATATGTGCAATTTATTTGAATTTTCACCTGATGCAATTCGAGAAATATGACGTCAAAGTTTTCTTACCTAAATACAGCATTCATTTCTTTGCCCAAGGCTAGTCACATGACCTCTTACTTTCACATCCGGTCATACTATACATATGAGGTATACAATGGAAATAATGTGCTTTTCTCAAGACAACAAGCTAGTTCTTTCTTCCAAATATCAAAAATCATAGTTATTTCAATAATAAAGCTCACATAATGAAGCTGGACCCCATCTGTCCCCTATTTAAAAAATCATCCCTAGCCAAATTCCAAATGCGACACTGCGGATACTATGTAGTGTAACCGATTGGTGACCGCCTGGGAATACCGGGTGTTGTAGGCATATGAAAAATAGGGGTGACGTAGCTCAGTTGGTAGAGCGCTCAGTCCGTTGATTCTTGGGCATTGATTCATGTCATTGTCTAGCTTCGAATCCGGACGAGCGCGGAACCACGTAAGAGACTCGCCAGGTGTTGTGGGCTAACACCTTGTAAATAGCCAAATTACCCTAGCCTAGTCTTTCGGAAGAGACTATAAATGGGGGTCCCGTGTCTCGGATTGGCGTAGGCACGTTAAAGATCCCTCACTGCTTCGGGTGGGTCCGTTGCACAGGTCAAAATTCCAACATACAGCTTACGTCTTCGGACGGTACGCCTGTCAAGAGGCGGGAGATATTCAATTCAAGTTCAAGTTCAAGATAGTTCTATAACGTATAAGGGGGCGGACAGAGGCGTACCACTCTCCTTCCTCCCTCCTACCCAAGAAATCAAAAGTCCTCGTGCTTAAAGACAATGAACTAAACTGACGTACTTGTCACATTGTATATATACGATTAAATAGAAAAAGGCCTTAAAACTTTTAGATCATAAGATATCGAATCGATATGCGATAGAATACATATCAGAAAAAAATGTAAATTTTGATTCAAAATGGTGAATTATGGTGAATATTAAGCAATTTTTACTACGTTTGCTGGTTTTTTTTTATATTTTTTCTAGTGCTGATGTTACCCCCCCCCCCCCCCCCATCGGAGACCGGGGGAGGGGTTTCCCGAACATGAATAGACTAAATAATCCAGTCTACTACATGAAAAATCCTTCAACTTTTTGATACTATTAATATTATCACTTGACTGAAGTTGAAAGAAAGCAGGAACTGGAATAATTGCTTTGATTAAATTTTATCTTTTCAATGTCAAGGGCGGTTTTAGGGGTTTCCGTTTCTTTTTGTTTTTGTTTTTTCTTGTTTTTTTTTTTTTTTTTTTTTTTTTTTTTTTTTTTTTTTGTTTTTTTTGTTTTGTTTTTTTTTTTTTTTTTTGGTAACATCAGCAATCACAAAAAAATCTGCAAACGTAGTAAAAAATGCTTAAAATTCTTCCTTTTGAATCAAAATTTACAAAAATTTGATGATCGTATATAGCGATTCGATACCGTATCAATATTGGAGTATATATGGATTCGTACAGACAATCGCGAAGTTTTTGTAATGTAAGTCGCATAGGGGTTTCTGTTTATTTTATGCTCGAAAAATGATCCTCATTCCAAGTAGTTACTGTATCTTCTATCTCAATTTCTAAATTTTACATGAAATTAACAGACTATGAGGGGTGGACAGGGTGAAAGGGAGGCGGGAGAGAAGGGAGCGGGAGGAGGGAGAAAGGGGGCAGGAGGGGGAGATAAGGGAAGGGTGAAAAGGAGAAGGAGGGAGGAGGGGCGGGAGGAGGGAGGTAAGGGGGTGGGAGGGGGGAGAGAGGTACCCCCTATCTGCCCCCCCCCCCCCCTATAATGTAAAGACATTTTAGCGATGTCACAGATATTTTAAGTTTAGTTTCTCTAAAAAAACTTTGTAAATAGAATTTTTCTTCAATTTTGACAACTTTCGTACTTTGCAGCGAGATGTTATCGAACAAAGTTTACCCATTTAAAAACTTTGAGCGAGTGAATTTCAGTTTTAACCCTGCTTTGTTCAAAGACATATCCATTTTACAGATAAGTGCATACATTATCGAGAACGAGGGAGGTGAGTGACATCCACTTTTGACCTTGAACGTCAAAATCTCTTCGTAAAGTTTCTCGTAACTACGAGAAAAGTATCTCGTAACTACGAGAAATGTTTCTCGTAACTGCATAAAAATAAACTAATATATTAATATTTAGAGTTTTGAGTAAAAATATTAATATGCGCATCACTTTGTTAAAAAAAATTTCCTTGCTCCAACTATGAAAGAAAAAAATAATTTTGCTCCGACAAAAAACCTAAGCGCCCCCCCCCCCCTGAATATCAAATGGACCGTGCCTTAGCGATTGCCTGATTTCTTCACTCAGGGGTGCCCAGTCTTCTGAGTATGTATAAACGATGTTACTCTGTTCACATGTACCTTGGGACTGCTTCAGCGTCATGATCGGTATAAAGTCTGATCACTGTCTGAATCAATGAATTATCTATATGAATCGAGCTGTCGTATTATGTAAATACATGGCCTAATGAAAAATTGCATCTGTATGTACTTAGATGAACACAGGCTGTGTGTTGGAAAGAAATCTCCAAGAAATATCCTGTTTGATCACTGACTTAAAGTTACCTACTTCATTTTGTTCTCAAGCAACAAGCGGTTGAATTTCCGATGATGACGTTATGAAAACATACGTTAAATTTACGGCGGTAGCCAGGGTGTCTGACTTACGGGATATTTTTGTATATATAGATTTAACGATACATTTGACTATATATTTATTACATTCATAATGTAGATGATAATTTTCTGGTTCCATCGATACCAAACTTGTCGAAATCCGTCAAGAAACAAGTGAATTAGAGGAGTTTGAAGACCGAAACCGCACTCGGCACTATTCGAACCGGGAATATGATGACGTCAAACGATTATTGAGCCTCCTTAAGCGTCAAAAAGAAAGGAGAGGAGGGGACAGCGAGCGGTCAATTGGAAAGAACTATTATATAAGTACACAGGGAATTTAATGTTTACATCTAAAGTTTTCTTCATCCTAGATTCGATTCATCGTCTGCTGACACCGAATCATATGCTCTTCAGCTCAAATACACTTCAGAAGTAATCATTTTACTTTTTAAAAAAAATTCAAAATTTTCTCGGGGAAGCCCCGAACCCAATTCAATTGGAGCCTAGGGGTTACATTTCCATACTGTCCCCTCTTGACCATTCGGATATCGCAAGTCAACCCCCCCCCCCCCAAATGTATCCGCGAATAGTTGAAAATCTGGGTCAAACCCTTCGTTAGACGTCCACATGGAAAACACCGTGGCTACGCCCCTGCAAGCATTAAAGTGCAAATAATTTGATTTAAATATATTTTAATATTAACCAGATCGAGATAAACCCAGACTCGTCCTATTAGTCTGGGATGTATCACTGGGTTGGGTGCACCCCCCCCCTTTGATCCTCCAAAACCGGCCTAACTTTGTTGCATTTTTTAGCTCTTTCAATTTTTTTAGCTCTTTCAGATAAAAAATTGTCTCATGGAAATTTCCACTTGGAAAGGGGATCGATCCTTTTTTTTTTTTCTTCACATAAATTGAATGAAAAATTAGTATGGACATTCGAGAAGAAAAGGAGAAACTATGCTCCAGATTGTACCATTTAATTTCATTTTTTTCAAAAATTTTCCCGGGGAGGCCCCCGGACCCCCACCTACAGGAGCCTCGAATCGATCCTTTGGGTCGACACAAAAACCTCTTCTTCCCACTCTGGATCCGTGCCTGTTTTCATAGCCTATAATATCATGGCTTTTACAATCATGGACTCGTTGATAAGTAAACCGTCGTTGATTAAAATTACAAACATTGTGACAAAAGCTTTAGATATTTGCGTGGAAAGTTGGAAACCACCACAAGCTTGTGTAATATATTTCGACGGTATCAGGCCACTTCGTAACCAAGAAAACTCGTAATGTTCAATTGTCTGATTGTCAGAATGTTTGTAAAAACTACAATTATTTAATTCTTTATTGACAAACAAAGAATCATCAAAATATCATTTTTTTTATAAGGACATCGGCTATGAAAAGATAAATTCACAAGTCCTTGGTTAAGATAGCTCAAATTGCTCATGGGTCTGTCCTCAATGCGGCATGCCTAATTTCAGCAGTGGCATGTTCTCCTTTAGTTATTTAGATCTAGAAAATAGCTTTGCCCCACTAGATGAGAACCACGCTGAACCAAACTTGGACTTACCAACTAGTCCCCAACAAATAACATCAACACCGAAGAAGGGCAGTTTAAAGAAATGTCTTAAGAATAGCACTAACAGAGGTCTCAAGGTCCTAAATGTCAACTGTAGGTCCATCTGTAATAAGAAAGCAGAATTTGAAAATCTTGTAGAAACCGTTTCCCCTGACATTATAGTGGGTACTGAATCCTGGTTGTCACCAGACGTGGCTGACAGTGAAGTGTTTCCAGTAGACTTAGGTTATACTGTATTTCGACGTGACAGAATTACAACCACTAGAGGTGGTGGTGTATTTATACTTGTCCGTAGACAATTTACAGTTTCAAGAGCCCCAGAACTGGAAACCGACTGTGAACTTCTCTGGGTAAAGATCGAACTGCTGGGGAGTAAACCATTATATGTCGGTGCATATTATAAACCTGGAGAATCTGATGAACATAGTCTAGCTGAGCTGACATCGTCACTCTCGCAGTTTGCTCAAAAAGGTAACCCCATATGGTTATTAGGAGACTTTAACATGCCAAAATATGACTGGCGTACAAATATAGTCTGGACACTTGTTGTAGAAATATAGCTCTATATGAGTCCTTTGTTGACCTCATACACGATAGTGATATGCAACAAATGGTAGACTTCCCTACAAGAGGGGAAAATATTCTTGATCTGTACTTCACAAATCGCCCCACACTTGTATGTAAAGTAGCCCCACTCCCTGGTTTAAGTGACCACGATATTGTTTATGTAGAGTCTACCCTTAAACCTCAGGTAAGCAGGAGCAAACCCAGGGACATTCACCTTTTCAAAAAGACAGACTGGGATGGCTTCAGAGAGTTCATGGGCATATACAGGGATCATGTTCTGTCAAATACTTACACTGATGTAGAGTCCCTATGGGCTGAGTTCAAACAGAAAATTTCAGAAGGTACATCCTCTTTTGTTCCATCTAAGAGGATTAATGGCAAAAACAAACTGCCCTGGGTTAACGTCCACATTAAAAGATTAATAAGGAAACGTGACAAACTATATTATCGACAAAGAAAATCAAGAAAACAAGAGGACATTCAACGATATAAAGGTATCAAACACTTAGTACAAAAGAAAATGAGACAAGCACATGACACCTACATAGAGAACATTCTTGGCATTATAGAGAGCCACACTGCTGAAAACGAGGTAAGCTCCACATAGACCTATGTTCCCAAAAAGTTATTTACCTTACTAAAGCATGCAAAGAGGGATTCATGTGGTGTTTCACCCTTGAAAGAGGATGGTAATCTCTTTTCGTTGCCTACTGAAAAGGTCAACATCCTGAACAGGCAATTTCAGTCTGTCATCAGCCCTAAGTCACCCCTATCCCTCGAGCAGCTTTGCCAAATGAAGGTAAGTAACTCTGCTGAGTCAACCCAGCTGATAGTCCCTCGCCACCTGTGAGCATCATGCCAGAACTCCATGTAAGTACAGAAGGCATAGACAAGCTGCTAAAGAGCCTCCATACAGACAAGGCCGCCGGTCCAGACCGAATCCCACCCATTGTGCTGAAAGAACTCCACCATCAGGTTAGTCCCATCATACAAATTCTCTTCCAGCTGTCATACGATACTGGGACCCTACCAAAAGAGTGGTGCACAGCAAATGTAAGTCCTTTATTTAAAAAGGGGGATAGATCTAAACCGGCTAACTATCGGCCCATATCATTAACATGTATATTGTGTAAAACGATGTAACACATCATTGCTTCCAACCTGGTAAATCACTTCACAGTAAATAATATTTTGTATGATCTCCAGCACGGATTCCGTGAGAAACGTAGCTGTGAGACCCAGTTACTGATGCTGGTCGATGAACTAGCCCGAAACATACAGCGTGGTAAGCAAACCGACCTGATCCTGCTAGATTTCAGCAAAGCGTTTGACAAGGTGTCCCACAATAAATTGATATATAAGCTACATCAGCTTGGTGTTCGGGCCGAAATCTAGCATGGATTAGGGGGTTCCTCAGTGATCGCTCCCAGAGGGTAGTTGTCGATGGTGAATTTTCATCCTCCATCCCAGTAACATCCGGGGTCCCTCAGGGCTCGGTGCTCGGGCCAATACTCTTCCTGGCGTATATTAACGACTTGCCTGAACAAGTGAAGTCACAAGTCAGGCTGTTTGCGGACGATACTGTTGTCTTTATCACTATGGACAAACAGGATAGTCCAACAGTTCTCCAGGAAGACCTGAAGCAGCTCGAGCTCTGGGAGACCCTGTGGGATATGGAATTTAATCCAGGTAAGTGCCAGGTTATCCATGTCACAGGCACCAGATTCCTAGAGAGAAAACTATAACCCATCTAAAACGCCCTTTCTCTTCTCTTTATCCTTTTACAAGGCATGACAGCTCCCATGTTTTAAATCGAGTCGAAACCTACACTTTACCGTTAGCAGCAAGGATGACAACTCCAACTAACATACTGCGCATGCTAAGAATAACATAAAGTGTAGGTTTCGACTCCATTTCATGTTTTTGGATTAATTGCGGCTAAATGCAAGTATAATCAATGACAAGTAGATTACGATCGTGAAGAAAAATATCTGAAGAAAATAATGATATATAGCTTAATGCTGAAATCCTGTTGAAACTTAAGATATTGAGGGGGCAAAGAGGGGGGATGGTGTTTAAATATGGAAGCTGTCATGCCTTAAGGAAAGAGTAAAGAGAAGAGAAACGGGAGTTTAAGATCTGGTTTTAATTTTTTTCTAGGAATCTGACGCCTGTGATCCATGTAACAACATCCAGATGCCCCCTTAGGTAGGGATTTCAGTCACGTGATCTTTCAAGCTGACAAATCGATCTATCGGTTACCGCACTAAACTTACCTTACGATTTCTACAATGATTTTTGATAAAAATATATGATTCTATATTTAAACTTTAAAGTGATGTTTATTCTTTATATATATATTGTATTTTTTATGAAAATATGAACAGATGCGGTGAAATTATCGATTTTTTGGACGACAACGCATGAATTTGTACACCTCTCGCTTCAAATATCTATGGCACGAGGAACGGCTAATGGGGAATTTGAGGGTCGTTCTGTTTGGCGGCTATTTCAGCTTATTTATAAATATTTATCACATTAAACTCATGTATGGTTAGATAGATTGGACTCTCCGATTGATAACCGAAGTTGCGCAAAAGTTGAACTCCAAATATAACGAAAGTTGTGACATTTTTTCAGTTTTCAGGGGAATATGTTTTACTTTTGATGTGATCCTTTCTATTTTGCGCACTTAAATATTAAAAGTTTGAACATTTCCGATTATTTTGATATAAAGAACACCAAATTTCATTATGGTTTACATAGCTGCATTCCGATTTTCCCGCCTCGACCCCCTTGATTATTTACTGCGTGATAGTGTCATCCATGTCGATTTCACACACGTTAATCAAGAAAGTGTTCGATTTCTTTTATATTTACTTTAAAAGGGAAGTGTAAAATGGAACTTTCATTTACGATGATATGAAATGATCAACATTTTTTTTCCAGAACTATCGTACGTACTCTAAAGGATTCGCTCGTGTGTGCTCTTTGTGGATTTTT
>VSWD01000007.1:75580750-75825750 GCA_033119305.1 Pinctada imbricata
GAATTTAGTCTCCATTATTTATAGTGTCAGCGCTGTAAGCATAAGATTATATGGAATAATATAAAAGAAAATGGCCACACCCTTTTCTAAGACCCTGGGGGTCATTGGCTCAAACAAAATATCAGGTGCACAACTAGACTACAGACCCATCATATTGCAAAAAGAATTATGTCTCTATCATTTATAGTGATAGAAGAGCTATCCGGACAAAATTACATAGAATTTAATGACCACGCCCATTTTCTAAGACCCTGGGAGTTAGGGACTGAAACTGAATGTCAGGTGCACAACTAGACCATGGACCAAGTAAAATACAAAAAGAATTAAGTTTCTATCTCTAACAGTTTCAGAGGAGTTGTCCGGACAAGAATTGTTTACGGACAGACGGACGGACGCCGGACGAAGGGTGATCGCATAAGCTCGACTGGTCTGAGACCAGTAGAGCTAAAAATAGGTCAAGCGTGAAGAAAGTCGAACTTGCTCTGTAACTATCCAAGACCAAGCTGTGTATCAAATTTCATCTCAATATCTCCATCCGTTGCAGAAAAAAGTCCAGAAAACCGACAAAAACTGAATTTTCAAAGTCATCAAGGGGCATAACTCCTCGAAAAATAGGTCAAGCGTGACGAAAGTCGAACTTGCTCTGTAACTATCCAAGACCAAGCTGTGTATCAAATTTCATCTCAATATCTCCATCCGTTGCAGAAAAAAGTCCGGAAAACCGACAAAAACTGAATTTTCAAAGTCATCAAGCCTCAAGGGGCATAACTCCTCGAAAAATAGGTCAAGCGTGACGAAAGTCGAACTTTCTCTGTAACTATCCAAGACCAAGCTGTGTATCAAATTTCATCTCAATATCTCCATCCGTTGCAGAAAAAATTCTGGAAAACTGATATTCGGACAGACGGACAGACTGACAGACCGAGAGGAAACTAAGAGTCCCCTTCGGCGTTGCCGGTAGGGGACTGAATATGAAAGCCCTATCACTTACCATTCAAAAGTTATGCCCAATGTTAAAGTTTTTGAAAAGTAGGTCAAAGGTCAAGGTCACGAGGTCAAAAATGTTGGTATCAATGGAAAGGTCTTGTCACAAGGCATAATAAAAAGCTCAGTTGGAGGAAAGAAAACAGGAACTCCAATAAATGCTTTGATAAAATGTTACCTTTTCATAGCCTATATCCTTGTCTAAAATGGTACTTTTACTATCATGGAATCGTTAGTAAGTAAAACGCCGTTGTTTTTACAAACATTGTGACAAAAGGTGTAGATATTTTCATGGAAACCACCACAACATCGTGTTTAACATATTTCGACCACGATGTTCCTTTTGTCAGAATTTTTGTAAAAACTACAATGGTTTCTCGATTGACTAACAAAGAATCATCAAAATATCATCTCTTACAAGGACATCGGATATGAAAAGATAAAATTGAATCAAAACAAGCATCACAGTACCCGTTTTCTTTCCTCCAAACGAACGGTATGTCTCCATTTTGTGTTCGTGGTTTCACCAACTTAAGTCACGTGATGCTACACAGTGCAATTGCCATTTCCATAAACCCCTCGATTAGTTTTCAATAAATACCCACTTTAAACTATTGAGCACAACCACACTCCATAGGCATATTCAAATAGGTAAAGAAATAATAATAAACCTTTTCACAATAAGGTTCACTAGGATAACTTTTGTCTTTGTGTGACGATTTATCCACTCAAGACGATGAAAAGACGTCATAACGCACTAATGGCATGCACTGCTGAGTGTGACGTCATTTCATAGTTTTGAGTGGATAAAATACCACACGAAAAGACAAAAGTGATCCAAGCGAACCTTTAATATTGTGAAAAGGTCTTTATTATGTTCATGTGTCAAGATGTCATTGTAGGCCTTAACCTCTGACCTTTTGACCAAGTTTTTAAAGGGATCCTCTTGAAAATGTAACCCGACAGTGTGTATAAAATCACAATACATCAAATGCAAGCTGTAGATATTACATCAGAACCAAACAGATACTTTCTCAATCATACGGGGTCCTTATAATTTGTGATATAATGGACTTTGACACAGAACTCAATACACGGAATACTACGTGTACAAAGCTGACAAAGACAAGACCGTTTTCTCCAATATTAGCTGTAAGTGCCTAAACATATTGTTTGGCCATCTGTGAAAAAAAACTTTCGTTCATATAGCATGTAGACAGCACTAAAAGATTACAAACATACTTTTTATTTTTTCTATTTTATATATACATAGTACAAAATGGACAAATTAAAATTTCATAAAATGGCATTTCCTAATAAAAATATCATATCAAAGTAATAATCAGATCAGACAGGCTAATATACACAAGTCCTTGTAATCATGAAATGCTGCTGTAAAATTTTGCAAATGATTATACCTGGAACCCTATCTATACATTACATGTGCCAATATGAGATACAGCACTTTTGATAAATAGAACCAGCAACATTGCATATTACAAAGTCTTGTGTACAACAAAATAAACATAATTCATAATTAAGTTCTACAGAGATTATAATCTAAAATGTTTACAAGAAAGATTGAAGGTTTGGTTTTATCTCTGTAAAGAAAATAATGTATATAATTGTGGAGAGACTTTCTCACAGAATTGTCATTTCTGAGATTTCGTTTTGCTAAAATATAAAACATTTTCCCTTGAGATTTTTAAACAAATTGTACAATGAAATCAAATTCAACAAATCAAAAGAAAATTGTAAAAGACATCTAAAAACTTACAAGATGGGAATGTTTTCAACATATTAAAGCTTATAACCTTTGTATTTATAAATAGTATCATGATTACTTCAGGTTCAATAGTAATTCTTCATCGTTATGTTTTAAACATCCCACGGAAGATCAGATTTCCTTACGTCAACACAATACAACATGTTTGTGACTCACTCAAGCATCCATCATGTCAGTCAATAAATTAGTCAACAGTGGTTTAACCAAGTCTCACACACTGACAGATATTCAGAAAACCAACAAGTGCACAGAAATAAAAAACATTATCAAAACTAACATTTACCCACATTTTCATCCCACTATCCATGACTGTTTTGACAGAAAAAATAATTTTAGCCTATTATAGACGGTACAATAAAAATTCAAAAATACCCCTTGCAAATTTTAATTCCTAATCATGAGAATGCCTATCAAAATTTCTGTCATGTAATATTTTTTTTCCTGAAATTGAGTTTTGATGTCCTTTTGTAAACCCAATCCCAAATCACAGATACTCTTTTTTTCAGTGGTTTTCCACAGTTTATCATAAGTGGTTAAGACTAGCCATGTCACGGACTTCTTGAGACTTCAGTTCTTGTATGGTACTTATCTTCATAAATTTTGAAGATGCATACTTGGTTCTGACAGCCTGAAAATAACAAATGAAACTACTTTAAAAACTTTCATATAAGCACAATACAGCTGGAAACACTTGACACATGTAAATAGGTATATTAAATAATGTACATATTATGATCGTAGACGAACGAACAGATACTGTGCATCAATCAGGGTTGCCAGCACAACATTTAAAATGGAGTGTTTTACTTCTGCCTAACCAAAGTTATTTCTCTGATAATCCACTTGTCTTCATAAAGAAACTAATCTCCATGACTTTTCAAGACTGTTGGCAACCCTGTCTCTTCCAAAAGATTTAAAGCCGTCATCATAGTGTAGCACAAATGAATATATCCCAACAGACTGCAAATAATTATGTTTGTTACATCCTATAATCATGATTTTATTAGTTTCTTCCTATATTATCAATATCAGAGCATTTACATTTTGAATAACAGTATGTAGCAGTTCTGAACATTACTAAGAACAGGCATGTCACCTGTTGTAAGTTTGACCCTGATTATGGGTACCTTGAAGGTGACCTTAACCCACAGTGACTGCTGAATATGAACCATTATTGACCATCCATGTTTTATCATGTTAGAGTAATAACAAACTGATCGACTCTAACATGATAAAACATGGATACCAAAGTGGTCCCTATTTGCTGTCCTTTACAAACAAAGATGCCATACAAAATGATCCTTTACATATCGCTCTTGTGTTTGTGTAACATGATCTAAGTGCTTACCGTCAACTTATATGTTTCTGCTTTCACAACAAGACTGCATAGTTTTTGCATTAGTGGCAATAAGTCATTCTCACTGTATGAACTGTAATGTGACAAGGTATCCGTCTGAAAAAATAGATATAAAAAAATAAACATATGTACATATATCTACAGGTAATGTCACATGACAATATATATGAATATAATACTGTACATGTATATTAGATATATACATTGTATATGGTATTTGACAATGCAAAAAAACATTTTCCTAGAATTCTACTTTAAAACTCTTCCATTCATTTTTAGAGAATCCACAGGATGTTCATTGACTTCATTTGGCAGAAATTTAAAAATGTGAGTCAACGACTTCAATTTTGAGTACCAAAAAAGGTTTACTGAGGGATGCAAATCCAAAATTAACAGAAGATAACTTATTTCAATGATTTAATTTCTTTTATTGAGAACATAAAAAAAATTGATCCCTGCTTGGTTTAATCTGGGAATGTCCTATCGATTCCTTCGAGCTCCCTCTATATAGATAATCATGTCAGTGACTAAATGCAAATTTCTAATTTCAATGTTAAGCACATACCCAAAGTGATCCATCCAGTAATTTCATTGAAAGACAAAGGGCAGCTGCAGCAATTTCCGAGGGATTATATTGCACCATATCATACTCAATGATGGTCAGCTCCATCAGGTATTTGGCTAGAGTATGCTTGTTGGCATCAACCTGCAAAGTCAAGAAAGATAACCTTTACAATTATTATATTGGATATCATTACTGACTTGAAGCTGCAACCTCAATACCTTTCTTTTCCTATTCAAAAGGGTTTTTGCAGGCAAAAAATGATGCTTGCAATGGACATGTATTCATTATTCAGATGCTTGCAATGGACATGTATTCATTATTCATAAAGTCTTGAAATTTCCATCAAGTTTAACAGCGATTTGGAAAGGGGAAGTTGCACTAACCCCTTGAACTGCCCTTTGTATTTTCAGAATTTTTTCAAAACAATTTGACAATTGTATCGATGTAGAAAATATTCACATATCATGCATATTGCATCTTACTCGTACTATCAGTTTGGGAGATATGATGTCCCGTTCTGACATTTTCTGTAGTTAAAGGAATATGAAGGAAAACCTCGTCATTAAATATCTTCCTGTGTCATATGATATTTTAACAACTTTTGTACTAGCCTAGTAGACATCAAAATGAGAAATATTTTAGAAAGGGTCACTTTAGGAGTTATCTCAACTTGTTGAAAAATATAGAAAAAATTAATTGCAGAAAAACTAATTGATGAACTTTTGATTTTTTAGCGAAATTTGATGAAATACATTTTTCAGTAATGTTTTACCAATTGATATTTGATGCAACATTGTTCTGTTGAAAATTTTAGGAAAAATTTACTTTTGAAGATTTTCCCTTAACATTCAATGTAAACTGTAAGGGCCCATAACTCTTAAGGGGGTCCAGAACAGTATCTAAAAGAACCCCATGGGAAAGTTCTAGATCAATAGAAATGGCGACATTGGCGCATTTTTTTGCAAGAACGTCAGCATTAGATAACATAAAAATAAGGGAGAGGGGGGTAACAAAGTTACTATAACTTAAAAACTGACAGTCAAATTTCAATAGGAACTTATCAGTGTTTCACTTGATTTATGAAGAAGATAATATCAAGTTTTTACAAAAAATAAATGATAGGGGTTTTAGATAAACAGACTTTATTATTAAAGATTAACAACTCAAAGATGTTCTGGAAATAGACATAAATTTATCTCCTTTCAACAATTTCTTTTAAAAGTCTGAATGATCATTTATAATTCTATACATATCCGATTGTCCACATCATATCTAAATGAAAAATACAGAACTTAATATTCTGCCTCTACAGAAGATTTGTAACTGTTTTTCATTACCTAAAGTGTGTTAATTTTAACGTCACATTTACGGCCCATTTTGGGGCTTTTGATGGATATATACTCTTCAAAAGAAGAAACGCATATAACAATATTACAATGTATTATTATTACTCAATGTGCACAAGCTACTGATTATGTGACCTTATTTGTTTGCATTAATGATGATATAGAGATAGGGCAAGTAGTTTAGGGCTTAATTACGATTTTTTGATTATCATAAAATCTCTTTTTTAGGTAAAAACATGAAATTTGAGTTTTCGACTTTTTATGTTTTTATGCATTTTACATGTTTATGAGGAATTTGAATTTTGACCAAGTCAAAGTTCATTGATACCCATAAAAAAAATTTTGACTTTTAACATCTTCGTGTAACTTCCGCTTTAATGCAATGCATGCTTACAATGTTCGATGCCATGCGTTGAACATTGCGACGTGATCGAATGACTCCCATTTGTGAGTAATACTCAGTAATGTTCAAGGATCAAAAGGTCAAATTTAGAAGATTTTTCTCCTTATGAAACAAATTTCTCTCGGTAAAACTGATTCGCAAATTCAAGGAATGCGAAGAACTCTGGATGACGTCCTAGAATAAAACTTCATAATGCGTAGTTATGCCGCCAAATGGTATGAGATTGTCGCTATTTAGTATGGTGTATCCGTTTGTCCATCGAATCAAAACATTTTCAAATGATATGGAAAACAAGCGCATACGGATCTCCGAAAAATACACAATTTCTCCTCTAAAAGAACATCGAGGGCATATTGTTTTTGAGTCATTTTAACTAACATTTTAATATCAATTCTCTGTAAGGACCAAAATATTTTGGAAACAGCATGTCATGGATTTTCATGATTTTCTCTATAAATGGTATGTATAATGCCCTGAATACAAAAATAACATTTTTTTGAAAATAAATATTCCGGTTGCCATGGAAACGAGGTCTGTCTATTTATAGCACTAAAAAAATTGTCAAATAGGTCATCTTTGATTATCATGTTGCCATGGAAACCATTGTCAGAGTTAATTGTTATTAACAACTTATTATCTTAAAAACCTCTATTTTTAGAAAAAATAGCACATTTTTGACATTTATTTCAATTAGCCGGATCCTATCGAATCAAAATCAGTCAAAAATTGCCATAAAATGAGGTCAAAATCAAGGCCTATTTTTGTCCAATTTTTACCATTTTTAAGCAAAAATAACACAAAATGTCAGGCTGATAACACCATCACTGTTGTCAGAACAAAATAGATTTCATTTGACAAATATAATCATTGGAAAAAAAAGTGGGACCTTCTTTTGTTTTCCTACATTTCGAGGTCAAAAATGGTTGCCATGGCAACTTTTCATTTGACACATGATGACTATATCTTTTCAAATTGATTTTTAACATGGTTTAAATAACTTATATTGCTTAAGCTTTATGTAGGGTCAATAGAAGAAATTATTCTTTATTTGAGCACTTCCAAAATTTTTCAAGGTCATTGACTCTAAGTTCAAGGTCATTTCAAAATATAGGTTCCAATTTCAATAAAATTAGCATTTTTGTTGTTATTTATTGTTACTAAATTTAGGCTTGACTGTCATATATTTGTATCAAAAATACTTCTTTCTAAAATTAGGACCGATAGATGGAAAAACATTACAATTTTTAGTTCAGAACATTTCTCCTCAAAAAATAAGCCCCAGACAAAAATCATGATAATCTCACATTTTTTATATGTATGTATGAAATACTAGCTACAAATCAAGGATGTCATTGATTTTGAGATTTTTTGCAATTTTGGTCAATAAATAGGGGATATATCCAAAATCACTATGTATGTGTTTGTTTTACTCAATATCGCATGATATACAGTACAAATAATTACACGTAGGACAAAATTTTTACCTGTAATGACCTTTACATGGGATCTTTGTGTATACAGTGTCAACAATTTGATGGATTATGCCCCATTGTTTTGATAATAAACACTACCGCAGCAGCATGCTATAGAGTATTGTTTTAACAAACATAGCTATCAACACCTTGAGTTACATTGGTATCAGTAGAGAGCAGCTTACTGGAGTACAGATATTGCTGTCATGTGTATTAATTATTATTCAAATTGATGATTAATCAAAAGTATCAGAGAGAGCAAGACGAAAAGGAATAAAGCTAATTGGATTTACCATGATTGCAGTGAATGAAATACCCATTCTGTTCAAAATGCATATTCAGTAGAAGGTGCTACATCACTGCCTTGTCCCCTTGAAGACAACAGGGACATGTCTGTCTGTCTATCTGCAGGTTCTCTCTGTGCATCAGTCTTGCTATGATTCTTTTAATAAGGTGATGTTCACATTGCAATTATTATGCCCCCCCCCCCCTTTATAATGTAATTTAACATTTGTCATATATTTTGAATGGTAAGTGACAGGGCTGTCCATCTGTCCGTCTGACTGTCCATCACACATTATTCAAAGCATACCTCCTTTCCCTGTCCATGGATTTCAATCATATTTCACAGAAATGTTCTTAGGACCAAAGGGTGTGTCATGACCTTGAACTAAGTTCAAAGGTCAAGCTCACAATAGACATAATGGCCAAAACCTTCTCCAGAGCATAACTTCTTCACTTGTGGAGGGATTTCAATAAGATTTCACAGAATTGTTCCTTAGGATGTAAGGGTATGTCATGATCATGAACCAAGGTCAAGGTCTAAATAAACTTCATGGTCAAAACCTTGTCTTAGGCATAACTCCTTTGATCCCCTGTTCATGGATTTCTATTATATTACACAGAAACGTTCCTTAGGATCTAAGAATGTGTCATGACTTTGAACTGATGTCAAAGGTCAAGGTCATAATAGACATCATGGTCAAAACATTGTCCGGAGCATACATTGTAAATCTTTCCCCTGTTTCTGGATTTCAATATTTCATAGAATTGTTCCATAGGACCTAAGGGTGTGTCATGACCTTGAACCAAGGTTAAAGGTCATGGTCACACTAGACATTATTGTCAAAACACTGTCCAGAACATAACTCATTCCCCTGTGAATGCATTTCAATAATATTACACAAAAATGTTCCTTATGACCTAAGGTTATGTCATAAACTTGACCCGCTGTCAAAGGTCAAGGTCAAAATAGACACCATGATCAAAACTTTGTCCGGGGCAGAACTCCTTTCCCTGTTCATGGATTTCAATAATATTGCACAGAAATGTTCCTTTGGACCTAAGAGTATGTAATTTCCTTGAACCAAGGTGATAAGTCAAGGGTCAAAGTCAAAATAGACATCAAGTTCAAAACCTTCTCCAGAGCATAATACATGTATATTCCCCTGTGGGTGTTTATGGATTTCAATAATATTTAACAGATATGTTCCTCAGGACCTAAGGGTGTTTCATGACCTTGACATTTTAGTCGTCATGGTCAAAACATTGTCCTGAGCATAATTCCATCCCCTTTCATAGATTTCAATAGTATTTCACAGAAATGTTCCTTAGAACCTAAGAATATGTCATTAACCAAGGTCATTGATCAGAGGTCAAGGTCACAATAGACTTCATTGTCAAAACCTTGTCAGAGCATAACTCCTTCCCCTGTTTATGGATTTTAATAATATTATGCAGAAATGTTCCTTAGGACGTAAGGGTGTGTCATGACCTCGAAACAAAAGGCAAGGTCACAATATACATCATAGTCAAAACCTTGTTCAGAATATAACTCTTTCTCCTGTAGATGAGATATTATATTTCACAGAAATGTTCCTTAGGACCCAAGGGTGTGTCATGAATTTGAACCAAGGTTATAGGTTAAAGGTCAAGGTCATAATAGACATCATGGTCAGAACCTTGTCCTGGGCATAACTCCTTGCCCTGTCAATGGATTTCAATAACATTACACAGAATGTTCCTTAGGACTTAAGAGTGTGCCATGACCATGAACCAAGGTCATAGGTCAAAGATTAAAACAGATATTATGGTCAAAACTTTGTCCAGTGTATAATTCCTTCCCCTGTGTATGGGTTTCAATAAAATTTTACAGAATTGTTCCTTAGGGTGTGTCATGACATTGAACCAAGATCATGGGTCAAAGGTCATGTTAACAATGCATGGGTAGATAAAAGATAATATTTTAAAGGAATTTGCTGGGAGGATGTGATATTGTCCCATAAGGGGCAAAGCTCTAGTTTAGATGTGCATTTCTTGTGACAAGGTATTTCCATTGGTACCAAAATTTTAGGCTGTGAACTAGTCTACGAAATGACGAAGTCTGTCCGTCCGTAAGTCTGTCTGTCTGTCTGCGTCAACATTTTGGTTTTCCTGTTGTGTTACAGTCTTGCAGTTACATGTAAGTAAGCAGGAGACACGATTTTCAGATTAACAAATGCTTACACAAAGATATTGATGAAGCCTTAATTTCTTACAACTTTACCCCTTTCTCCAAGATATAGGATCAACATCACACAAATTTTCATAATTTTAGTTCCCAAAGTACATGAATTGTATAAATAATGTTCTCTGTATATCTCAGAATTGATTTGTAAATATTTATTTTTCGATGGATTGAGTTTATACCTAAAAGGAAGAACAGGACACATTATTTGTATCATGATCAATATTCAATGATACCTATTCCTGTCCTTTTAGGGTATAAACTCGATCCATCGAAAAAAAAAAATTTGACTCACCATTGACAAATTTACTTGTAAATGAATGCTAATCAAAGAAATCTCGTAGTTACTTGTAAGAAAGCGGCCTATACGGTTTTCAGATTTACACATGCTTATATAGAGGTACTGACTGAACCTATTTCTGCAATTTATGTCCATGGTTTTGTTTTATTAGTAGTCTTTGTGTTAAGTGTATTGATAGCATCCTTGGCGTTTAGTTCTTAATCATCTTTGTCTCTTTAGTATGTCTGTTAGTGCTTGTCCCCTCTGTGTATTCACATTTGTTTGGGTTTTTGGGGTTTTTTTTAGGGGGGGGGGGGGGCAGATTGTAAACATGTATACCTATGTTTATACCACTGTAAGCGAGGTTTTATTTTCAAACATTTGTCATCTAAAAGTCCATTTCAGACATTTTGAGTTCATTCAGCCAGAACTGACAGGCGTGTAATGCTCTGTTTGCCTTGCTCTTGTTAACAAAGAAACTAGTTCCATAAAAACTGATCATTTCTGAAATATTGCCATGTAAATACATGCTAAACAAAGGAGTCTTGCAGTTACATGTAAGTAAGCAGGAGACACGATTTTCAGATTAACAAATGCTTACACAAAGATATTGATGAAGCCTTAATTTCTTACAACTTTACCCTTTTCTCCAAGATATAGGATCAACATCACACAAATTTTCATAATTTTAGTTCCGAAAGTACATGTATTGTATAAATAATGTTCTCTGTATATCTCAGAATTGATTTGTAAATATTTATTTTTCGATGGATTGAGTTTATACCTGAAAGGAAGAACAGGACACATTATTTGTATCATGATCAATATTCAATGATACCCATTCCTGTCCTTTTAGGGTATAAACTCGATCCATCGAAAAAAAAAATTAATTTGACTCACCATTGACAAATTTACATGTAAATGAATGCTAATCAAAGAAATCTCGTAGTTACATGTAAGAAAGCGGCCTATACGGTTTTCAGATTTACACATGCTTATATAGAGGTACTGACTGAACCTATTTCTGCAATTTTATGTCCATGGATTTGTTTTATTAGTAGTCTTTTGTGTTAAGTGTATTGATAGCGTCCTTGGTGTTTAGTTCTTAATCATCTTTGTCTCTTTTGTATGTCTGTTAGTGCTTGTCTCCTCTGTGTATTCACATTTGTTTGTTTTTTTGGGGGGGGATTGTTAACATGTATACCTATGTTTATACCACTGTAAGCGAGGTTTTATTTTCAAACATTTGTCATCTAAAAGTCCATTTCAGACATTTTGAGTTCATTCAGCCAGAATTGACAGGCGTATAATGCTCTGTTTGCCTTGCTCTTGTTAACAAAGAAACTAGTTCCATAAAAACTGCTCATCTCTCAAATATTGCCATGTAAATACATGCTAATCAAAGGAGTCTTGCAGTTACATGTAAATAAGCAGGAGACACGATTTTCAGATTAACAAATGCTTACACAAAGATATTGATGAAGCCTTAATTTCTTACTATTACCCCTTTCTCCAAGATATAGGATCAACATCACACAAATTTTCATAATTTTAGTTCCCAAAGTACATGTATTGTATAAATAATGTTCTCTGTATATCTCAGAATTGATTTGTAAATATTTATTTTTCGATGGATTGAGTTTATACCTAAAAGGAAGAACAGGACACATTATTTGTATCATGATCAATATTCAATGATACCTATTCCTGTCCTTTTAGGGTATAAACTCGATCCATCGAAAAAAAAAATTTGACTCACCATTGACAAATTTACATGTAAATGAATGCTAATCAAAGAAATCTCGTAGTTACATGTAAGAAAGCGGCCTATACGGTTTTCAGATTTACACATGCTTATATAGAGGTACTGACTGAACCTATTTCTGCAATTTTATGTCCATGGTTTTGTTTTATTAGTAGTCTTTTGTGTTAAGTGTATTGATAGCGTCCTTGGTGTTTAGTTCTTAATCATCTTTGTCTCTTTTGTATGTCTGTTAGTGCTTGTCCCCTCTGTGTATTCACATTTGTTTGTTTTTGGGGGGGGGGATTGTAAACATGTATACCTATGTTTATACCACTGTAAGCGAGGTTTTATTTTCAAACATTTGTCATCTAAAAGTCCATTTCAGACATTTTGAGTTCATTCAGCCAGAATTGACAGGCGTATAATGCTCTGTTTGCCTTGCTCTTGTTAACAAAGAAACTAGTTCCATAAAAACTGCTCATCTCTCAAATATTGCCATGTAAATACATGCTAATCAAAGGAGTCTTGCAGTTACATGTAAATAAGCAGGAGACACGATTTTCAGATTAACAAATGCTTACACAAAGATATTGATGAAGCCTTAATTTCTTACTATTACCCCTTTCTCCAAGATATAGGATCAACATCACACAAATTTTCATAATTTTAGTTCCCAAAGTACATGTATTGTATAAATAATGTTCTCTGTATATCTCAGAATTGATTTGTAAATATTTATTTTTCGATGGATTGAGTTTATACCTAAAAGGAAGAACAGGACACATTATTTGTATCATGATCAATATTCAATGATACCTATTCCTGTCCTTTTAGGGTATAAACTCGATCCATCGAAAAAAAAATTTGACTCACCATTGACAAATTTACATGTAAATGAATGCTAATCAAAGAAATCTCGTAGTTACATGTAAGAAAGCGGCCTATACGGTTTTCAGATTTACACATGCTTATATAGAGGTACTGACTGAACCTATTTCTGCAATTTTATGTCCATGGTTTGTTTTATTAGTAGTCTTTTGTGTTAAGTGTATTGATAGCGTCCTTGGTGTTTAGTTCTTAATCATCTTTGTCTCTTTTGTATGTCTGTTAGTGCTTGTCCCCTCTGTGTATTCACATTTGTTTGTTTTTTTTGGGGGGGGATTGTAAACATGTATACCTATGTTTATACCACTGTAAGCGAGGTTTTATTTTCAAACATTTGTCATCTAAAAGTCCATTTCAGACATTTTGAGTTCATTCAGCCAGAATTGACAGGCGTATAATGCTCTGTTTGCCTTGCTCTTGTTAACAAAGAAACTAGTTCCATAAAAACTGCTCATCTCTCAAATATTGCCATGTAAATACATGCTAATCAAAGGAGTCTTGCAGTTACATGTAAATAAGCAGGAGACACGATTTTCAGATTAACAAATGCTTACACAAAGATATTGATGAAGCCTTAATTTCTTACTATTACCCCTTTCTCCAAGATATAGGATCAACATCACACAAATTTTCATAATTTTAGTTCCCAAAGTACATGTATTGTATAAATAATGTTCTCTGTATATCTCAGAATTGATTTGTAAATATTTATTTTTCGATGGATTGAGTTTATACCTAAAAGGAAGAACAGGACACATTATTTGTATCATGATCAATATTCAATGATACCTATTCCTGTCCTTTAGGGTATAAACTCGATCCATCGAAAAAAAAATTTGACTCACCATTGACAAATTTACATGTAAATGAATGCTAATCAAAGAAATCTCGTAGTTACATGTAAGAAAGCGGCCTATACGGTTTTCAGATTTACACATGCTTATATAGAGGTACTGACTGAACCTATTTCTGCAATTTTATGTCCATGGTTTTGTTTTATTAGTAGTCTTTTGTGTTAAGTGTATTGATAGCGTCCTTGGTGTTTAGTTCTTAATCATCTTTGTCTCTTTTGTATGTCTGTTAGTGCTTGTCCCCTCTGTGTATTCACATTTGTTTGGTTTTTGTTTTTTTTTGGGGGGGGGATTGTAAACATGTATACCTATGTTTATACCACTGTAAGCGAGGTTTTATTTTCAAACATTTGTCATCTAAAAGTCCATTTCAGACATTTTGAGTTCATTCAGCCAGAATTGACAGGCGTATAATGCTCTGTTTGCCTTGCTCTTGTTAACAAAGAAACTAGTTCCATAAAAACTGCTCATCTCTCAAATATTGCCATGTAAATACATGCTAATCAAAGGAGTCTTGCAGTTACATGTAAATAAGCAGGAGACACGATTTTCAGATTAACAAATGCTTACACAAAGATATTGATGAAGCCTTATTTTCTTATAACTTTACCCCTTTCTCCAAGATATAGGATCAACATCACACAAATTTTCATAATTGTAGTTCCCAAAGTACATGTATTGTATAAATAATGTTCTCTGTATATCTCAGAATTGATTTGTAAATATTTATTTTTCGATGGATTGAGTTTATACCTAAAAGGAAGAACAGGACACATTATTTGTATCATGATCAATATTCAATGATACCTATTCCTGTCCTTTTAGGGTATAAACTCGATCCATCGAAAAAAAATTTGACTCACCATTGACAAATTTACATGTAAATGAATGCTAATCAAAGAAATCTCGTAGTTACATGTAAGAAAGCGGCCTATACGGTTTTCAGATTTACACATGCTTATATAGAGGTACTGACTGAACCTATTTCTGCAATTTTATGTCCATGGATTTGTTTTATTAGTAGTCTTTTGTGTTAAGTGTATTGATAGCGTCCTTGGTGTTTAGTTCTTAATCATCTTTGTCTCTTTTGTATGTCTGTTAGTGCTTGTCCCCTCTGTGTATTCACATTTGTTTGTTTTTTGAGGTTTTTTATGGGGGGGGGGGGATTGTAAATATGTATACCTATGTTTATACCACTGTAAGCGAGGTTTTATTTTCAAACACCTGTCATCTAAAAGTCCATTTCAGACATTTTGAGTTCATTCAGCCAGAATTGACAGGCGTATAATGCTCTGTTTGCCTTGCTCTTGTTAACAAAGAAACTAGTTCCATAAAAAATGATCATATCTGAAATATTGCCATGTAAATACATGCTAATCAAAGGAGTCTTGCAGTTACATGTAAGAAAGCAGGAGACACGATTTTCAGATTAACAAATGCTTACACAAAGATATTGATGAAGCCTTATTTTCTTACAACTTTACCCCTTTCTCCAAGATATAGGATCAACATCGCACAAATTTTCATAATTTTAGTTCCCAAAGTACATGTTTTGTATAAATAATGTTCTCTGTATATCTCAGAATTTATTTTTAAATATTTATTTTTCGATGGATTGAGTTTATACCTAAAAGGAAGAACAGGACTCATTATTTGTATCATGATCAATATTCAATGATACCTATTCCTGTCCTTTTAGGGTATGAACTCGATCCATCGAAAATAAAGCCTGTGTTTGTGAAACACGAATGCCCCCGGTGGCATCTTTGTTAGTATGAACACCATTTTCTGTTAAGTACATGTATGTGAGGTCACTGGGTTAAAAGGTCAAAGGTCAAGGTCACGAGGTCAAACATTTTGGTATCAATGGAAAGGTCTTCTCACAAGGAATACACATATGAAATATGAAAGCCCTATCACTTACCATTCAAAAGTTATGCCAAATGTTAAAGTTTTTGAAATGCAGGTCAAAGGTTAAGGTCATGAGGTCAAAAATTTTGGTATCAATGGAAAGGTCTTGTCACAAGGAATACACATGTGAAATATGAAAGCCCTATCACTTCCCATTCAAAAGTTATGCCCACTGTTAAAGTTTTTGAAAAGTAGGTCAAAAGTCAAGGTCAAGGTCATGAGGTCAAAAATTTTGGTATCAATGGAAAGGTCTTGTCACAAGGAATACACATGTGAAATATGAAAGCCCTATCACTTCCCATTCAAAAGTTATGCCCACTGTTAAAGTTTTTGAAAAGTAGGTCAAAAGTCAAGGTCAAGGTCATGAGGTCAAAAATTTTGGTATCAATGGAAAGGTCTTGTCACAAGGAATACACATGTGAAATATGAAAGCCCTATCACTTCCCATTCAAAAGTTATGCCCAATGTTAAAGTTTTTGAAAAGTAGGTCAAAGGTCCAGGTCAAGGTCACGAGGTCAAAAATTTTGGTATCAATGAAAAGGTCTTGTCACAAGGAATACACATGTGAAATATGAAAGCCCTATCACTTCCCATTCAAAAGTTATGCCTACTGTTAAAGTTTTTGAAAAGTAGGTCAAAGGTCAAGGTCAAGGTCACGAGGTCAAAAATTTTGGTATCAATGGAAAGGTCTTGTCACAAGGAATACACATGTGAAATATGAAAGCCCTATCACTTCCCATTCAAAAGTTATGCCCAATGTTAAATTTTTACAAAAGTAGGTCAAAGGTCAAGGTCAAGGTCACGAGGTCAAAAATTTTGGTATCAATGAAAAGGTCTTGTCACTAGGAATACACATGTGAAATATGAAAGCCCTATCACTTCCCATTCAAAAGTTATGTCCAATGTTAAAGTTTTTCGAACAAACAGACAGACAAACAGACGGACAGGCCAAAAACTATATGCCCCCGAATCTTTGATTCCGGGGGCATAAAAAAAAAATTGACCCACCATTGACAAATTTACATGTAAATGAATGCTAATCAAAGAAATCTCGTAGTTACATGTAAGAAAGCGGCCTATACGGTTTTCAGATTTACACATGCTTATATAGAGGCACTGACTGAACCCTATTTCTGCAATTTTATGTCAATGGATTTGTTTTATTAGTAGTCTTTTGTGTTAAGTGTATTGATAGCGTCCTTGGTGTTTAGTTCTTAATCATCTTTGTCTCTTTTGTATGTCTGTTAGTGCTTGTCCCCTCTGTGTATTCACATTTGTTTGGGTTTTTTAAGGGGGGGGGGGCGGATTGTAAACATGTATATCTATGTTTATACCACTGTAAGCGAGGTTTTATTTTCAAACATTTGTCATCTAAAAGTCCATTTCAGACATTTTGAGTTCATTCAGCCAGAACTGACAGGCGTATAATGCTCTGTTTGCCTTGCTCTTGTTAACAAAGAAACTAGTTCCATAAAAACTGATCATATCTTAAATATTGCCATGTAAATACATGCTAATCAAAGGAGTCTTACAGTTACCTGTAATTAAGCAGGAGAAAGGAGGGGATCTCCAACAACACTAGGTTGCAGCACCCACAGCAAAATCCCAAAACACCCATGCAAAAAACACAGAACAGATACCCACAGAAGGAGACACGATTTTCAGATTAACAAATGCTGACACAAAGATATTGATGAAGCCTTATTTTCTTACAACTTTACCCCTTTCTCCAAGATATAGGATCGACATCACACAAATTTTCATAAGTTTTGTTCCCAAAGTACATGTATTGTATAAATAATGTTCTCTGTATATCTCAGAATTGATTTGTAAATATTTATTTTTCGATGGATTGAGTTTATACCTAAAAGGAAGAACAGGACTCATTATTTGTATCATGATCAATATTCAATGATACCTATTCCTGTCCTTTTAGGGTATAAACTCGATCCATCGAAAAAAAATTTGACTCACCATTGACAAATTTACATGTAAATGAATGCTAATCAAAGAAATCTCGTAGTTACATGTAAGAAAGCGGCCTATACGGTTTTCAGATTTACACATGCTTATATAGAGGTACTGACTGAACCTATTTCTGCAATTTTATGTTCATGGATTTGTTTTATTAGTTGTCTTTTGTGTTAAGTGTATTGATAGCGTCCTTGGTGTTTAGTTCTTAATCATCTTTGTCTCTTTTGTATGTCTGTTAGTGCTTGTACCCTCTGTGTATTCACATTTGTTTGTTTTTTGGGGTTTTTTATGGGGGGGGGGATTGTAAATATGTATACCTATGTTTATACCACTGTAAGCGAGGTTTTATTTTCAAACATCTGTCATCTAAAAGTCCATTTCAGACATTTTGAGGTCATTCAGCCAGAATTGACAGGCGTATAATGCTCTGTTTGCCTTGCTCTTGTTAACAAAGAAACTAGTTCCATAAAAACTGATCATATCTGAAATATTGCCATGTAAATACATGCTAATCAAAGGAGTCTTGCAGTTACATGTAAGAAAGCAGGAGACACGATTTTCAGATTAACAAATGCTTACACAAAGATATTGATGAAGCCTTATTTTCTTACAACTTTACCCCTTTCTCCAAGATATAGGATCAACATCACACAAATTTTCATAATTTTAGTTCCCAAAGTACATGTTTTGTATAAATAATGTTCTCTGTATATCTCAGAATTTATTTTTAAATATTTATTTTTCGATGGATTGAGTTTATACCTAAAAGGAAGAACAGGACACATTATTTGTATCATGATCAATATTCAATGATACCTATTCCTGTCCTTTTAGGGTATAAACTCGATCCATCGAAAAAAAAATTTGACTCACCATTGACAAATTTACATGTAAATGAATGCTAATCAAAGAAATCTCGTAGTTACATGTAAGAAAGCGGCCTATACGGTTTTCAGATTTACACTTGCTTATATAGAGGTACTGACTGAACCTATTTCTGCAATTTTATGTCCATGGTTTTGTTTTATTAGTAGTCTTTTGTGTTAAGTGTATTGATAGCGTCCTTGGTGTTTAGTTCTTAATCATCTTTGTCTCTTTTGTATGTCTGTTAGTGCTTGTCCCCTCTGTGTATTCACATTTGTTTGTTTTTTTTTGGTTTTTTTTATGGGGGGATTGTAAACATGTATACCTATGTTTATACCATTGTAAGCGAGGTTTTATTTTCAAACATTTGTCATCTAAAAATCCATTTCAGAGATTTTGAGTTCATTCAGCCAGAACTGACAGGCGTATAATGCTCTGTTTGCCTTGCTCTTGTTAACAAAGAAACTAGTTCCATAAAAACTGATCATTTCTGAAATATTGCCATGTAAATACATGCTAATCAAAGGAGTCTTGCAGTTACATGTAAGTAAGCAGGAGACACGATTTTCAGATTAACAAATGCTTACACAAAGATATTGATGAAGCCTTAATTTCTTACAACTTGTGACTAAATGAATACTGGTCATGATACGAATGCTCCCTTTCTTTTTACTTTAGGTATAAACTCAAACCATCGAAAAAAAATACTGCACTGAAACGACTTTTCAAATGACATGTAATTTAGAACCAGAATAATGAAAATTTACAAGTACATGTAAATGTAAATTGACACTGAGGATCAGGGTCATTTGAATTTTTTCACCACAGGAAATAACGAATCGAGAGAATGTAGTTTTTTTGTCTGGCAATCTGTCCATCCTTCTGTTTGCCTGCACAAAAACTTTCATCTGGGCTTTTGAATGGTAAGAGATGAAGGCTTTCATATTTTCCATTTGTATTTCTTTTTTTGACTTTTGATTTCATGACATTGAAGTTACTGTACTGGGGAACAAGTGTTTCCCCAAATAATCTTGTGTAACCATATGGCCTCTCCCCCACAATAATTATGCTAATTAATTATTCATATTAATTAGTTACATGTATTTGGAAATTGCTAACTTTTACTATAGTAAATTCCTTGACTATAAGTTCAAACTTCACATTGAGACAATTAATTCTAGTTTGTAAACTCTGATATCTGTTTAATTTGATTCCCACGATGCTGAGAACACTGCAGTAATTTGCACACCTGCTGACCCCTGCATTCCCACTACTTTTTACAATGTGTTCACTCCATTAATTACTGTCTCAGTATCTAGCATTATCTTGCGTTTATCATATATTTCTATAGACACCAGTGACATTCACATGTACCAAAGAGTGAAAATCTGAATGCTTGCAACTGCTTGTAATATTATTTATTTAATACTCATTTCCTTAATTTTTACTATAGTATCTTGTAATGTTCATATCATGCCCTTACGGGCCCTTCTTTAGGTAATAAAGCATATCTTATCTTATCTTATCTTATCTTTAGTCTTTGTTTACCGTATGAGTTAATTGAAAGCTAATTGGAAATCTCCCCGTAAAAGCCATTATTGTTCTGTATTTGGAAGAATCTAATTTCAAAAATGTCTTTTTAATCAAAAACCAATTACTTATTATTTTGTGCAGGGTTTGCAATTTCCAATCGTCCACATATATACTCGGCGCATCGTTTTGCAGATCACTCCAGTTTCAGTAGTGTTTAAGTTTAGGTTTAGACTCCGCTCTCGTACTGTCAACATGTAACGCTTTTAAATAAACTTAGAAGTTTTATTCAGACTTCTGTTTATAGTTTTCAAAATGACTGATTAATACACAACGCGAACTACACCCATAACCTGTAGGCTATAGGCTTACAATTTGTAATTTGATGCCGTGACCTAAACGAATCAGGGGAAAATATTATTACTGCCGTGTCCTAAACGAACCAGTGAATGCAGACGATGCACGCCGCGGAACCAGGATTTAACGACAAAACGATGAACTCTGAGCGATCGTAAAAGGTATGACACATTTATTTTCTCAACGTACTTTCAGATTGATTGACCATCTATTTCTGTAAATGTTATTTTTTTTTAATTTTGAAAGTTTTAAGCGAAAAAGTATTGAAGAAATCGAATAATTTTTTTTCTCTAAGATTTTCATGAAGAAATGACGGACAGAGACAACGAAGTAACGTTTAATATTTTTGGAATCGGTCGAAGTTCACGTAATTTTGAGTTGATTGAAGATTTAGGTTTCGGTCGTTTTGGGGATTTCGGTTTTTATCAGCCGCTGAGTAAGTAGCTAGATCAGGGTCCTATTATGTCGGTAGAACGCCGGGGAATAGGCGTGGGACTGTAGTAAGAGACAGGTGAGGACCCGTCTCTGTAAGATTGTTCAATATGATGGTACATTACAGTTAAGAGGATACTTCGATGGAAACAATATATTTCACTTTGTTAGGTGATGAGCTGTGGAATTTGCTCGGTATATGGCGATGGAACGCCGATTAATGGCACCAGAGAGATTTCTGGGAACATAGAAAGTTCGTTCGGGTTTGTTGTGTATACAACCCTGTCATTTCTTTGTGCTATGTGAGAGCACGTAATTTTATTTTTCGGAATATATGATTAACATCCTAGTATTCATTATCTTATGGACGTTTTGTGCTGTCGTTTTGGAGATCTTGATTTTTTTATTTCAAGAAAGGGAGGAAATGGTAATCAAATGTGTTAAATAAAAAAATGCAATGATCGCTGTGCGATAGAAGTCCCCTACCGGCAGCAGAAATTTATGACTTGCATCTCTGTTCATCAGTTCATCTTCTGAAACAACAGCCAGGAAAAGTCTGGGAAGCTGAATTCACTAAATTTGCTAAGTCCAAGTTAAACTCAAATCTGCATCACACTATAATGTATTCACATACAAAAAATCAGCCCATTATCTGTAATAAAACTGAAATTTTCATAAAATTTGCTAAGTCCAAGGGCCATAACTCTTGTAAAATTAGGTCAATCGAAAGCAAACTCAAACTTGATCTGTATCCCACTGAGATATATCCACATACCAAAAATGAGTTCAATATATGCAACAACAGCGGAAAAAAAATCCGGAAAACTGAAAATTTTCATAAAATTTGCTAAGTCCAAGGGCCATAACTCTTGTAAAATTAGGTCAATCGAAAGCAAACTCAAACTTGATCTGTATCATATTGAGATATATCCACATGCCAAAAATGAGTTCAATATATGCAACAACAGCGGAAAAAAGACCGGAAAACTGAAACTTTTATAAAATTTGCTAAGTCCAAGGGCCATAACTCTTGTAAAATTAGGTCAATCGAAAGCAAACTCAAACTTGATCTGTATCCCATTGTGATATATCTACATACCAAAAATGAATTCAATATATGCAACAACAGTGGAAAAAAGTCCGGAAAACTGAAAATTTTCATAAAATTTGCTAAGTCCAAGGGCCATAACTCTTGTAAAATTAGGTCAATCGAAAGCAAACTCAAACTTGATCTGTATCCCATTGAAATATATCCACATACCAAAAATGAGTTCAATATATGCAACAACAGCGGGAAAAAGTCTGGAAAACTGAAATTTTCATAAAATTTGCTAAGTCCAAGGGCCATAACTCTTGTAAAATTAGGTCAATCGAAAGCAAACTCAAACTTGATCTGTATCCCATTGAGATATATCCACATACCAAAAATGAGTTCAATATATGCAACAACAGCGGAAAAAAGTCCGGAAAACTGAAACTTTTATAAAATTTGCTAAGTCCAAGGGCCATAACTCTTGTAAAATTAGGTCAATCGAAAGGAAACTCAAACTTGATCTGTATCCCATTGAGATATATCCATATACCAAAAATGAGTTCAATATATGCAACAACAGAGAAAAAAAGTCCGGAAAACTGAAAATGGGACAGACGGACAGACAGACGGACAGACAGACAGACAGACGGACAGACAGACGGAGAGGAAACTAAGAGTCCCCTTCGGCGTTGCCGGTAGGGGACTAAAAAAATCGGTCAAATTTATATCGGAATTTTGTGTCAAATTAATCAGGAGTCTATCGCGATCGCGATATATATAGTAGCAACAGTATACCCTTAGTTTGCATGTTTTTGTGTTTGATTATTCATTTAACCCCAATAGTACTCTGCTTCTTGAACTTTGTAGTTTTAATTGGCCTTCATTTTGGGTATTCATGTTACAGTTCTCACTCATCAGTCAATGAGCGCTAATAAGTTTGACCTTTGTTGCCCCTTTTCCCTGTGTTGGAATTTCATTGACGGTATTTAGTTTCTTATCGGCTGCAGATCGCGTAGTATCAACGAGTAATCACTACGCCGAGACATTAACGTTTGACAAGCGACATACATAGACGTTGTATTTCATTTCAGAAAGTTTTTCAGAATTTATAATAGAAAGTTTTAATCGCTACAGATATTTTTTCTTTATTTAATTAGATTTTTGTATTCGTCTAAAATAAATACAGAAGACCTGTTTTTTGTATGAAGTAAGTGAATATACAAAGTTTTCAAAATTAACATTATCCAAGTATTGATAAAAAATCTCATTTTGGAAATCTTTCACTTAGTTTTGGAACAGGCATCTAAATTATTTTTGTAAATTCAAAATTGTGGTCAATTAGAGGTACCGAGAATATCCGGTGTCATAAACTACCTGTAACCAGAGACAATAATTTGAAACTTATCAGTGTAATAATGATGCAGACTTTATACTATTATCGCTGGGAGAAGACGGCGATGAGATAAGCAGTGAAGTTCAAGATGTGCAGTCTTATTTAGCTATTTGGTTATTGGAATCGCCTGTTGTGATACGAGAGACAAATTAGCGTACAGGTTTATCACCAAGGCATTAAATCAAATCAGACGGTAGCAGAAAAGAAGTCTGAAGCAGTGACGTCAGGTATCTCTGTGCACGATGTTAGCCGTGTGACCGGATGTCAAACCAGCCCGTCACTATTAACATTATTTCGCAGATTATATGACAGGGTGAAATATGTCATAGCGAAATTGATGACAGCAGAACCAGATTGGACATTTTGCACTTAATGACCCGCTTGTTCGACGCTTTAAATGAGAGCATTGAATACCCCGTCGCTTTTCTGGGTGCATTGCGTCATCCAGATTACGGGAAGATCTTGGTAACGTCAATAATACCAAGATGCGTCAAAGCAGGTTTAAGGTGGAAGATTCCAAATTCCAGGTGGAGGAAGAAGACGAAACAGATGACGATTCGATGATCATTGGTTTACCAAACCAAGTAGACGACAAAGAGGTCCGAATCATTCGTTATACTCCACGGAGGTTACAAAGTTCACGAAGAGGGACCGTAGACAGAATCTAACTAAGACGTACGAAACTAAACCAAACACGGCCGTAAGAAGAGAAGATAAAGAAGTGAATTAAACCGGTGTTGAAAAAGCAGAGTAAATGTATATACATATGTATTATGCATCTTATTCATGTTTAATATTGATATTTGCTTTTGTACATTGCTTGCTATATAATCGAATTTTAGGATACGTATTGGCCTTGGGTAAAGGTATTTCTTTTGTAGGTCATTGACAGTGAACATTGATAATTAGATAAAAAAAATCTCTTAAAAGAACAGTGAAAAAAGAACTCGACATAAAAATGACTATAACTGCATGCGTTTAGAAAATAACCAAGTATTATAACAGATTCAAAAAGTTTTGATGATAATCGAAAGTTACCTTACAGTTCATGATTGATTGAAATCCAAATAATTTGAATCTTGGTTATCTTCTTAAGTGGGGGAGTATTGTAACCATATGGCGTCTCCATCACAATGATTATGCTAATTAATTATTCATATTAATTAGTTACATGTATTTGGAAATTGCTAACTTGAGTTTACTATAGAAAATTCCTTAACTAAAAGTACAAATTTCACATTGAGACAATTAATTCTAGTTTGTAAACTCTGATATCTGTTTAATTTGATTCCCACGATGCTGAGAACACTGCAGTAATTTGCATACCTGCAAGTACTTTAGTCTTTGTTTTACGTACGAGTTAATTGAAAGCTAATTGGAAATCTCCCCATAAAAGCCATTATTGTTCTGTATTTGGAAGAATCTAATTTCAAAAATGTCTTTTTAATCAAAAACCAATTATTATTTTGTGCAGGTATTAGCAATTTCCAGTCGTCCACATATATACTCGGCGCATCGTTTTGCAGATCACTCCAGTTTCAGTAGTGTTTAAGTTTAGGTTTAGACTCCGCTCTCGTACTGTCAACATGTAACGTTTTTAAATAAACTTAGAACGTTTATTCGGACTTCTGTTTATAGTTTTCAAAATGACTGATTAATACACAACGCGAACTACAACCATAACCTGTTGGCTATAGGCTTACACTTGCTCTATTGATTACAACATCGTATGGTACATCAGTAATTAAACATGAAAATTCTTGAATCAAAGCATCACTTCGCCGGCAAAATTAAAGCCCATCACAGATACGTGTTTACCAACCCTACTGCTAGATGTAGCCTAGCATATTACGTGCACCGGTCAGACATCCATGTGTAGGATCCAATGAAGAGATGGGATCCCGAACCTCTAGTCCAATATTTGCATATTACACAGATTATTTGGAAATTAAGTGATAGGGGCACAACCTTGTTGCTTAGTGCTCTTGCTTTGGGCACAACCTTTAAAACTTGAAAGATGAAATAGTCAAACGGTTTAATCTTCCAAAGGAAATAGTATTATTTTTTTTTATAATAATTAGGAATTTCCATGATTTAGTTTGATCCTTTTCTTTCGTTTTCTACCTGAAAATCTGCTAGACGCACATGATCTAAATAGGGCCCATTCCAAAAAAGGGCCCTGCCTGCTTTTACGTTCCCAACGTAAAAACAAGCAGTTACGACAAGCCAATATAACATTCATAGCAACGCAATTAAATGACAGAACAGGCTGTTCATAAGACAAAAATTCAATATTTAGAATTCAAAATGTGAACATTGACAAGTCTATAAGCTGAACAAGCATTAATTGTCGTCTTAATCGGGACATATGGACAAACAGACACCCAAGCAGTACGTGGCAAAAAGACGGAAAGTTAAATTATTGTATTTATCCCAGTCCTCCTATCATAAAATCTATAGAATTTGCATATGTAACTGTTATTTTCCATTCAACGTGTAACTTACTTTAATTTTTTACATCATGACGTGCATTCTTGAAAATAAAACAGTGACTAAATGAAAACTAGAAACCTGTTCCTGGTATATCATTCCAAAGGAAGTAGCTATGCAAGTAATGCGATATTGATGAGGATGATCTAAGCTCATACCGGGGAGAAATGGTGAAGATTGTAAAAATTGTGTTTAAGCAGTGTCTTTTATATACTAAGCATTTGTAAATCTCGAAATCGAAATATTATACCCAATTACATGTAACTGCCATATTCCTTTGTATAGCATTCATTTACATGTAAAAATTAGAGTGATGAATCAAATTCTTTTTTCGATGGATTAAGTTTATACCTTCAAAAGGTGAGGAATTGGTATCAATGAATACTGGTCATGATACGAATGCTCCCTTTCTCTTTCTTTTAGGTACAAACTCAACCCATCGAAAATAATACTGCTTTGAAACGACTTTTAAAATTACATGTAATTTAGAACCAGAATAATGAAAATTTACAAGTAAATGTAAATTGACACTGAGGATCACGGTCATTTGAATTTTTACACAACACGAAATAACGAATCGAGAGAATGTAGTTTTTGTCAGGCAATCAGTCCATCCTTCTGTTTGTCTGCACAAAAACTTTAATCTGGGCTTTCGAATGGTAAGAGATGAAGGCTTTCATATTTTACATGTGTATTTCTTTTTTTGACTTTTGATTTCATGACGTTGAATTTAATGTACTGGGATACAAGTGTTTCCCCAAAAATCTTGCTCTATTGATTACAACATCGTACGGTATATCAGTAATTAAACATGAAAATTCTTGAAGCAAAGCATCACTTGTTGCTTAGAACTCTTGAGTTAGACACAACCTTTAAAACTTGAAAGATGAAATAGTCAAACGGTTTAAGGTAGTAGAGGGGGAGCAGGACACAATCTTCCAAAGGAAAAAGTATTATTTTTTTATAATAATCAGGAATTTTCATGATTAAGTTTGATCCTTTTCTTTAGTTTTCAACCTGAAAATCTGCTAGACGCACATGATCTAAATAGGGCCCATTCCAAAAAAAGGGCCCTGCCTGCTTTTATGTTCCCAACGTAAAACAAGCAGTTACGACAAGCCAATAAAACATTCATAGCAATGCAATTAAATGACAGAACAGGCTGTTCATAAGAACAAAAAATTCAATATTTATAATTCAAAATGTGAACACTGACAAGTCTAGAAGCTGAACAAGCATTAATTGTCGTCTTAATCGGGACATATGGACAAACAGACACCCAAGCAGTACGTGGCAAAAAGACGGAAAGATAAATTATTGTGTTTATCCCAGTCCTCCTATCATAAAATCTATAGAATTTGCATATGTAACTGTTATTTTCCATTCAACGTGTAACTTACTTTAATTTTTTACATCATGGCGTGCATTCTTGAAAATAAAACAGTGACTAAATGAAAACAAGAAACCTGTTTCTGGTATATCATTCAAAAGGAAGTTGCTATGCAAGTAATGCGATATTGATGAGGATCTAAGCTCATACCGGGGAGAAAATGGTGAAGATTGAAAATTTGTGTTAAAGCAGTGTCTTTTATATACTAAGCATTTGTAAATCTCGAAATCGAAATACTATACCCAATTACATGTAACTGCCATATTCCTTTGTATAGCATTCATTTACATGTAAAAATTAGAGTGATGAGTCAAATGTTTTTTTCGATGGATTGAGTTTATACCTTCAAAGGGTGAGGAATTGGTATCAATGAATACTGGTCATGATACGAATGCTCCCTTTCTCTTTCTTTTAGGTACAAACTCAACCCATCGAAAAAAATACTGCTCTGAAACGACTTTTAAAATTACATGTAATTTAGAACCAGAATAATGAAAATTTACAAGTAAATGCAAATTGACACTGAGGATCACGGTCATTTGAATTTTTACACAACAGGAAATAGCGAATCGAGAGAATGTAGTTTTTGTCAGGCAATCTGTCCATCCTTCTGTTTGTCTGCACAAAAAAATTTAATCTGGGCTTTCGAATGGTAAGAGATGAAGGCTTTCATATTTTACATGTGTATTTCTTTTTTTGACTTTTGATTTCATGATGTTGAATTTTATGTACGAGGGTACAAGTGTTTCCTCCAAAAATCTTGCTCTATTGATTATTACATCGTACGGTATATCAGTAATTAAACATGAAAATTCTTGAAGCAAAGCATCACTTGTTGCTTAGAACTCTTGAGTTAGACACAACCTTTTAAACTTGAAAGATGAAATAGTCAAACGGTTTAAGGCAGTAGAGGGGGAGCAGGACACAATCTTCCAAAGGAAAAAGTATTATTTTTTTTATAATAATCAGGAATTTTCATGATTAAGTTTGATCCTTTTTCTTTCGTTTTCTACCTGAAAATCTGCTAGACGCACATTATTTAAATAGGGCCCATTCCAAAAAAGGGCCCTGCCTGCTTTTATGTTCCCAACGTAAAAACAAGCAGTTACGACAAGCCAATATAACATTCATAGCAATGCAATTAAATGACAGAACAGGCTGTTCATAAGAACAAAAAATTCAATATTTATAATTCAAAATGTGAACACTGACAAGTCTATAAGCTGAACAAGCATTAATTGTCGTCTTAATCGGGACATATGGACAAACAGACACCCAAGCAGTACGTGGCAAAAAGACGGAAAGATAAATTATTGTGTTTATCCCAGTCCTCCTATCATAAAATCTATAGAATTTGCATATGTAACTGTTATTTTCCATTCAACGTGTAACTTACTTTAATTTTTTACATCATGGCGTGCATTCTTGAAAATAAAACAGTGACTAAATGAAAACAAGAAACCTGTTTCTGGTATATCATTCCAAAGGAAGTTGCTATGCAAGTAATGCGATATTGATGAGGATGATCTAAGCTCATACCGGGGAGAAAATGGTGAAGATTGAAAATTTGTGTTAAAGCAGTGTCTTTTATATACTAAGCATTTGTAAATCTCGAAATCGAAATACTATACCCAATTACATGTAACTGCCATATTCCTTTGTATAGCATTCATTTACATGTAAAAATTAGAGTGATGAGTCAAATTTTTTTTTTCGATGGATTGAGTTTATACCTTCAAAGGGTGAGGAATTGGTATCAATGAATACTGGTCATGATACGAATGCTCCCTGTCTCTTTCTTTTAGGTACAAACTCAACCCATCGAAAAAAATACTGCTCTGAAACGACTTTTAAAATTACATGTAATTTAGAACCAGAATAATGAAAATTTACAAGTAAATGCAAATTGACACTGAGGATCACGGTCATTTGAATTTTTACACAACAGGAAATAGCGAATCGAGAGAATGTAGTTTTTGTCAGGCAATCTGTCCATCCTTCTGTTTGTCTGCACAAAAACTTTAATCTGGGCTTTCGAATGGTAAGAGATGAAGGCTTTCATATTTTACATGTGTATTTCTTTTTTGACTTTTGATTTCATGACGTTGAATTTAATGTACGAGGGATACAAGTGTTTCCCCAAAAATCTTGCTCTATTGATTATACATCGTACGGTATATCAGTAATTAAACATGAAAATTCTTGAAGCAAAGCATCACTTGTTGCTTAGAACTCTTGAGTTAGACACAACCTTTAAACTTGAAAGATGAATAGTCAAACGGTTTAAGGTAGTAGAGGGGGAGCAGGACACAATCTTCCAAAGGAAAAAGTATTATTTTTTTTTTTATAATCAGGAATTTTCATGATTAAGTTTGATCCTTTTCTTTCGTTTTCAACCTGAAAATCTGCTAGACGCACATGATTAAATAGGGCCCATTCCAAAAAAAGGGCCCTGCCTGCTTTTATGTTCCGAACGTAAAACAAGCAGTTACGACAAGCCAATAAAACATTCATAGCAATGCAATTAAATGACAGAACAGGCTGTTCATAAGAACAAAAAATTCAATATTTATAATTCAAAATGTGAACACTGACAAGTCTATAAGCTGAACAAGCATTAATTGTCGTCTTAATCGGGACATATTGACAAACAGACACCCAAGCAGTACGTGGCAAAAAGACGGAAAGATAAATTATTGTGTTTATCCCAGTCCTCCTATCATAAAATCTATAGAATTTGCATATGTAACTGTTATTTTCCATTCAACGTGTAACTTACTTTAATTTTTTACATCATGGCGTGCATTCTTGAAAATAAAACAGTGACTAAATGAAAACAAGAAACCTGTTTCTGGTATATCATTCAAAAAAGGAAGTTGCTATGCAAGTAATGCGATATTGATGAGGATGATCTAAGCTCATACCGGGGAGAAAATGGTGAAGATTGAAAATTTGTGTTAAAGCAGTGTCTTTTATATACTAAGCATTTGTAAATCTCGAAATCGAAATACTATACCCAATTACATGTAACTGCCATATTCCTTTGTATAGCATTCATTTACATGTAAAAATTAGAGTGATGAGTCAAATTTTTTTTTTCGATGGATTGAGTTTATACCTTCAAAGGGTGAGGAATTGGTATCAATGAATACTGGTCATGATACGAATGCTCCCTTTCTCTTTCTTTTAGGTACAAACTCAACCCATCGAAAAAAATACTGCTCTGAAACGTTTAAACTTGAAAGATGAAATAGTCAAACGGTTTAAGGCAGTAGAGGGGGAGCAGGACACAATCTTCCAAAGGAAAAAGTATTATTTTTTTTTATAATAATCAGGAATTTTCATGATTAAGTTTGATCCTTTTTCTTTCGTTTTCTACCTGAAAATCTGCTAGACGCACATTATTTAAATAGGGCCCATTCCAAAAAAAGGGCCCTGCCTGCTTTTATGTTCCCAACGTAAAAACAAGCAGTTACGACAAGCCAATATAACATTCATAGCAATGCAATTAAATGACAGAACAGGCTGTTCATAGGAACAAAAAATTCAATATTTATAATTCAAAATGTGAACATTGACAAGTCTATAAGCTGAACAAGCATTAATTGTCGTCTTAATCGGGACATATGGACAAACAGACACCCAAGCAGTACGTGGCAAAAAGACGGAAAGATAAATTATTGTGTTTATCCCAGTCCTCCTATCATAAAATCTATAGAATTTGCATATGTAACTGTTATTTTCCATTCAACGTGTAACTTACTTTAATTTTTTACATCATGGCGTGCATTCTTGAAATAAAACAGTGACTAAATGAAAACAAGAAACCTGTTTCTGGTATATCATTCCAAAGGAAGTTGCTATGCAAGTAATGCGATATTGATGAGGATGATCTAAGCTCATACCGGGGAGAAAATGGTGAAGATTGAAAATTTGTGTTAAAGCAGTGTCTTTTATATACTAAGCATTTGTAAATCTCGAAATCGAAATACTATACCCAATTACATGTAACTGCCATATTCCTTTGTATAGCATTCATTTACATGTAAAAATTAGAGTGATGAGTCAATTTTTTTTTTTCGATGGATTGAGTTTATACCTTCAAAGGGTGAGGAATTGGTATCAATGAATACTGGTCATGATACGAATGCTCCCTTTCTCTTTCTTTTAGGTACAAACTCAACCCATCGAAAAAAATACTGCTCTGAAACGACTTTTAAAATTACATGTAATTTAGAACCAGAATAATGAAAATTTACAAGTAAATGCAAATTGACACTGAGGATCACGGTCATTTGAATTTTTACACAACAGGAAATAGCGAATCGAGAGAATGTAGTTTTTGTCAGGCAATCTGTCCATCCTTCTGTTTGTCTGCACAAAAACTTTAATCTGGGCTTTCGAATGGTAAGAGATGAAGGCTTTCATATTTTACATGTGTATTTCTTTTTTTGACTTTTGATTTCATGACGTTGAATTTTATGTACGAGGGTACAAGTGTTTCCTCCAAAAATCTTGCTCTATTGATTATTACATCGTACGGTATATCAGTAATTAAACATGAAAATTCTTGAAGCAAAGCATCACTTGTTGCTTAGAACTCTTGAGTTAGACACAACCTTTTAAACTTGAAAGATGAAATAGTCAAACGGTTTAAGGCAGTAGAGGGGGAGCAGGACACAATCTTCCAAAGGAAAAAGTATTATTTTTTTATAATAATCAGGAATTTTCATGATTAAGTTTGATCCTTTTTCTTTCGTTTTCTACCTGAAAATCTGCTAGACGCACATTATTTAAATAGGGCCCATTCCAAAAAAGGGCCCTGCCTGCTTTTATGTTCCCAACGTAAAAACAAGCAGTTACGACAAGCCAATATAACATTCATAGCAATGCAATTAAATGACAGAACAGGCTGTTCATAAGAACAAAAAATTCAATATTTATAATTCAAAATGTGAACATTGACAAGTCTATAAGCTGAACAAGCATTAATTGTCGTCTTAATCGGGACATATGGACAAACAGACACCCAAGCAGTACGTGGCAAAAAGACGGAAAGATAAATTATTGTGTTTATCCCAGTCCTCCTATCATAAAATCTATAGAATTTGCATATGTAACTGTTATTTTCCATTCAACGTGTAACTTACTTTAATTTTTTACATCATGGCGTGCATTCTTGAAAGTAAAACAGTGACTAAATGAAAACAAGAAACCTGTTTCTGGTACATCATTCCAAAGGAAGTAGCTATGCAAGTAATGCGATATTGATGAGGATGATCTAAGCTCATACCGGGGAGAAAATACCGGAAGATTGAAAATTTGTGTTAAAGCAGTGTCTTTTATATACTAAGCATTTGTAAATCTCGAAATCGAAATACTATACCCAATTACATGTAACTGTCATATTCCTTTGTATAGCATTCATTTACATGTAAAAATTAGAGTGATGAGTCAAGTTTTTTTTTTTTCGATGGATTGAGTTTATACCTTCAAAAGGTGAGGAATTGGTATCAATGAATACTGGTCATGATACGAATGCTCCCTTTCTCTTTCTTTTAGGTACAAACTCAACCCATCGAAAAAAATACTGCTCTGAAACGACTTTTAAAATTACATGTAATTTAGAACCAGAATAATGAAAATTTACAAGTAAATGTAAATTGACACTGAGGATCACGGTCATTTGAATTTTTACACAATCAACAGGAAATAGCGAATCGAGAGAATGTAGTTTTTGTCAGGCAATCTGTCCATCCTTCTGTTTGTCTGCACAAAAACTTTAATCTGGGCTTTCGAATGGTAAGAGATGAAGGCTTTCATATTTTACATGTGTATTTCTTTTTTTGACTTTTGATTTCATGACGTTGAATTTTATGTACGAGGGTACAAGTGTTTCCCCCAAAAATCTTGCTCTATTGATTATTACATCGTACGGTATATCAGTAATTAAACATGAAAATTCTTGAAGCAAAGCATCATTTGTTGCTTAGAACTCTTGAGTTAGACACAACCTTTTAAACTTGAAAGATGAAATAGTCAAACGGTTTAAGGCAGTAGAGGGGGAGCAGGACACAATCTTCCAAAGGAAAAAGTATTATTTTTTTTATAATAATCAGGAATTTTCATGATTAAGTTTGATCCTTTTTCTTTCGTTTTCTACCTGAAAATCTGCTAGACGCACATTATTTAAATAGGGCCCATTCCAAAAAAGGGCCCTGCCTGCTTTTATGTTCCCAACGTAAAAACAAGCAGTTACGACAAGCCAATATAACATTTATAGCAATGCAATTAAATGACAGAACAGGCTGTTCATAAGAACAAAAAATTCAATATTTATAATTCAAAATGTGAACATTGACAAGTCTATAAGCTGAACAAGCATTAATTGTCGTCTTAATCGGGACATATGGACAAACAGACACCCAAGCAGTACGTGGCAAAAAGACGGAAAGATAAATTATTGTGTTTATCCCAGTCCTCCTATCATAAAATCTATAGAATTTGCATATGTAACTGTTATTTTCCATTCAACGTGTAACTTACTTTAATTTTTTACATCATGGCGTGCATTCTTGAAAATAAAACAGTGACTAAATGAAAACAAGAAACCTGTTTCTGGTATATCATTCCATGCAAGTAATGCGATATTGATGAGGATGATCTAATCTCATACCGGGGAGAAAATGGTGAAGATTGAAAATTTGTGTTAAAGCAGTGTCTTTTATATACTAAGCATTTGTAAATCTCGAAATCGAAATACTATACCCAATTACATGTAACTGCCATATTCCTTTGTATAGCATTCATTTACATGTAAAAATTAGAGTGATGAGTCAATTTTTTTTTTTCGATGGATTGAGTTTATACCTTCAAAGGGTGAGGAATTGGTATCAATGAATACTGGTCATGATACGAATGCTCCCTTTCTCTTTCTTTTAGGTACAAACTCAACCCATCACAAAAAATACTGCTCTGAAACGACTTTTAAAATTACATGTAATTTAGAACCAGAATAATGAAAATTTACAAGTAAATGCAAATTGACACTGAGGATCACGGTCATTTGAATTTTTACACAACAGGAAATAGCGAATCGAGAGAATGTAGTTTTTGTCAGGCAATCTGTCCATCCTTCTGTTTGTCTGCACAAAAACTTTAATCTGGGCTTTCGAATGGTAAGAGATGAAGGCTTTCATATTTTACATGTGTATTTCTTTTTTTGACTTTTGATTTCATGACGTTGAATTTTATGTACGAGGGTACAAGTGTTTCCTCCAAAAATCTTGCTCTATTGATTATTACATCGTACGGTATATTAGTAATTAAACATGAAAATTCTTGAAGCAAAGCATCACTTGTTGCTTAGAACTCTTGAGTTAGACACAACCTTTTAAACTTGAAAGATGAAATAGTCAAACGGTTTAAGGCAGTAGAGGGGGAGCAGGACACAATCTTCCAAAGGAAAAAGTATTATTTTTTTTTATAATAATCAGGAATTTTCATGATTAAGTTTGATCCTTTTTCTTTCGTTTTCTACCTGAAAATCTGCTAGACGCACATTATTTAAATAGGGCCCATTCCAAAAAAGGGCCCTGTCTGCTTTTATGTTCCCAACGTAAAAACAAGCAGTTACGACAAGCCAATATAACATTTATAGCAATGCAATTAAATGACAGAACAGGCTGTTCATAAGAACAAAAAATTCAATATTTATAATTCAAAATGTGAACATTGACAAGTCTATAAGCTGAACAAGCATTAATTGTCGTCTTAATCGGGACATATGGACAAACAGACACCCAAGCAGTACGTGGCAAAAAGACGGAAAGATAAATTATTGTGTTTATCCCAGTCCTCCTATCATAAAATCTATAGAATTTGCATATGTAACTGTTATTTTCCATTCAACGTGTAACTTACTTTAATTTTTTACATCATGGCGTGCATTCTTGAAAATAAAACAGTGACTAAATGAAAACAAGAAACCTGTTTCTGGTATATCATTCCAAAGGAAGTTGCTATGCAAGTAATGCGATATTGATGAGGATGATCTAATCTCATACCGGGGAGAAAATGGTGAAGATTGAAAATTTGTGTTAAAGCAGTGTCTTTTATATACTAAGCATTTGTAAATCTCGAAATCGAAATACTATACCCAATTACATGTAACTGCCATATTCCTTTGTATAGCATTCATTTACATGTAAAAATTAGAGTGATGAGTCAATTTTTTTTTTTCGATGGATTGAGTTTATACCTTCAAAGGGTGAGGAATTGGTATCAATGAATACTGGTCATGATACGAATGCTCCCTTTCTCTTTCTTTTAGGTACAAACTCAACCCATCGAAAAAAATACTGCTCTGAAACGACTTTTAAAATTACATGTAATTTAGAACCAGAATAATGAAAATTTACAAGTAAATGTAAATTGACACTGAGGATCACGGTCATTTGAATTTTTACACAGTCAACAGGAAATAGCGAATCGAGAGAATGTAGTTTTTGTCAGGCAATCTGTCCATCCTTCTGTTTGTCTGCACAAAAACTTTAATCTGGGCTTTCGAATGGTAAGAGATGAAGGCTTTCATATTTTACATGTGTATTTCTTTTTTTGACTTTTGATTTCATGACGTTGAATTTTATGTACGAGGGTACAAGTGTTTCCCCCAAAAATCTTGCTCTATTGATTATCACATCGTACGGTATATCAGTAATTAAACATGAAAATTCTTGAAGCAAAGCATCACTTGTTGCTTAGAACTCTTGAGTTAGACACAACCTTTTAAACTTGAAAGATGAAATAGTCAAACGGTTTAAGGCAGTAGAGGGGGAGCAGGACACAATCTTCCAAAGGAAAAAGTATTATTTTTTTTATAATAATCAGGAATTTTCATGATTAAGTTTGATCCTTTTTCTTTCGTTTTCTACCTGAAAATCTGCTAGACGCACATTATTTAAATAGGGCCCATTCCAAAAAAGGGCCCTGCCTGCTTTTATGTTCCCAACGTAAAAACAAGCAGTTACGACAAGCCAATATAACATTCATAGCAATGTAATTAAATGACAGAACAGGCTGTTCATAAGAACAAAAAATTCAATATTTATAATTCAAAATGTGAACATTGACAAGTCTATAAGCTGAACAAGCATTAATTGTCGTCTTAATCGGGACATATGGACAAACAGACACCCAAGCAGTACGTGGCAAAAAGACGGAAAGATAAATTATTGTGTTTATCCCAGTCCTCCTATCATAAAATCTATAGAATTTGCATATGTAACTGTTATTTTCCATTCAACGTGTAACTTACTTTAATTTTTTACATCATGGCGTGCATTCTTGAAAGTAAAACAGTGACTAAATGAAAACAAGAAACCTGTTTCTGGTACATCATTCCAAAGGAAGTAGCTATGCAAGTAATGCGATATTGATGAGGATGATCTAAGCTCATACCGGGGAGAAAATGGTGAAGATTGAAAAAATTGTGTTAAAGCAGTGTCTTTTATATACTAAGCATTTGTAAATCTCGAAATCGAAATACTATACCCAATTACATGTAACTGCAATATTCCTTTGTATAGCATTCATTTACATGTAAAAATTAGAGTGATGAATCAAATTTTTTTTTTCGATGGATTGAGTTTATACCTTCAAAAGGTGAGGAATTGGTATCAATGAATACTGGTCATGATACGAATGCTCCCTTTCTCTTTCTTTTAGGTACAAACTCAACCCATCGAAAAAAATACTGCTCTGAAACGACTTTTAAAATTACATGTAATTTAGAACCAGAATAATGAAAATTTACAAGTAAATGCAAATTGACACTGAGGATCACGGTCATTTGAATTTTTACACAACAGGAAATAGCGAATCGAGAGAATGTAGTTTTTGTCAGGCAATCTGTCCATCCTTCTGTTTGTCTGCACAAAAACTTTAATCTGGGCTTTCGAATGGTAAGAGATGAAGGCTTTCATATTTTACATGTGTATTTCTTTTTTTGACTTTTGATTTCATGACGTTGAATTTTATGTACGAGGGTACAAGTGTTTCCTCCAAAAATCTTGCTCTATTGATTATTACATCGTACGGTATATCAGTAATTAAACATGAAAATTCTTGAAGCAAAGCATCACTTGTTGCTTAGAACTCTTGAGTTAGACACAACCTTTTAAACTTGAAAGATGAAATAGTCAAACGGTTTAAGGCAGTAGAGGGGGAGCAGGACACAATCTTCCAAAGGAAAAAGTATTATTTTTTTTATAATAATCAGGAATTTTCATGATTAAGTTTGATCCTTTTTCTTTCGTTTTCTACCTGAAAATCTGCTAGACGCACATTATTTAAATAGGGCCCATTCCAAAAAAGGGCCCTGCCTGCTTTTATGTTCCCAACGTAAAAACAAGCAGTTACGACAAGCCAATATAACATTCATAGCAATGCAATTAAATGACAGAACAGGCTGTTCATAAGAACAAAAAATTCAATATTTATAATTCAAAATGTGAACATTGACAAGTCTATAAGCTGAACAAGCATTAATTGTCGTCTTAATCGGGACATATGGACAAACAGACACCCAAGCAGTACGTGGCAAAAAGACGGAAAGATAAATTATTGTGTTTATCCCAGTCCTCCTATCATAAAATCTATAGAATTTGCATATGTAACTGTTATTTTCCATTCAACGTGTAACTTACTTTAATTTTTTACATCATGGCGTGCATTCTTGAAAATAAAACAGTGACTAAATGAAAACAAGAAACCTGTTTCTGGTATATCATTCCAAAGGAAGTTGCTATGCAAGTAATGCGATATTGATGAGGATGATCTAAGCTCATACCGGGGAGAAAATGGTGAAGATTGAAAATTTGTGTTAAAGCAGTGTCTTTTATATACTAAGCATTTGTAAATCTCGAAATCGAAATACTATACCCAATTACATGTAACTGCCATATTCCTTTGTATAGCATTCATTTACATGTAAAAATTAGAGTGATGAGTCAATTTTTTTTTTTCGATGGATTGAGTTTATACCTTCAAAGGGTGAGGAATTGGTATCAATGAATACTGGTCATGATACGAATGCTCCCTTTCTCTTTCTTTTAGGTACAAACTCAACCCATCGAAAAAAATACTGCTCTGAAACGACTTTTAAAATTACATGTAATTTAGAACCAGAATAATGAAAATTTACAAGTAAATGCAAATTGACACTGAGGATCACGGTCATTTGAATTTTTACACAACAGGAAATAGCGAATCGAGAGAATGTAGTTTTTGTCAGGCAATCTGTCCATCCTTCTGTTTGTCTGCACAAAAACTTTAATCTGGGCTTTCGAATGGTAAGAGATGAAGGCTTTCATATTTTACATGTGTATTTCTTTTTTTGACTTTTGATTTCATGACGTTGAATTTTATGTACGAGGGTACAAGTGTTTCCTCCAAAAATCTTGCTCTATTGATTATTACATCGTACGGTATATCAGTAATTAAACATGAAAATTCTTGAAGCAAAGCATCACTTGTTGCTTAGAACTCTTGAGTTAGACACAACCTTTTAAACTTGAAAGATGAAATAGTCAAACGGTTTAAGGCAGTAGAGGGGGAGCAGGACACAATCTTCCAAAGGAAAAAGTATTATTTTTTTTATAATAATCAGGAATTTTCATGATTAAGTTTGATCCTTTTTCTTTCGTTTTCTACCTGAAAATCTGCTAGACGCACATTATTTAAATAGGGCCCATTCCAAAAAAGGGCCCTGCCTGCTTTTATGTTCCCAACGTAAAAACAAGCAGTTACGACAAGCCAATATAACATTCATAGCAATGCAATTAAATGACAGAACAGGCTGTTCATAAGAACAAAAAATTCAATATTTATAATTCAAAATGTGAACATTGACAAGTCTATAAGCTGAACAAGCATTAATTGTCGTCTTAATCGGGACATATGGACAAACAGACACCCAAGCAGTACGTGGCAAAAAGACGGAAAGATAAATTATTGTGTTTATCCCAGTCCTCCTATCATAAAATCTATAGAATTTGCATATGTAACTGTTATTTTCCATTCAACGTGTAACTTACTTTAATTTTTTACATCATGGCGTGCATTCTTGAAAATAAAACAGTGACTAAATGAAAACAAGAAACCTGTTTCTGGTATATCATTCCAAAGGAAGTTGCTATGCAAGTAATGCGATATTGATGAGGATGATCTAATCTCATACCGGGGAGAAAATGGTGAAGATTGAAAATTTGTGTTAAAGCAGTGTCTTTTATATACTAAGCATTTGTAAATCTCGAAATCGAAATACTATACCCAATTACATGTAACTGCCATATTCCTTTGTATAGCATTCATTTACATGTAAAAATTAGAGTGATGAGTCAATTTTTTTTTTCGATGGATTGAGTTTATACCTTCAAAGGGTGAGGAATTGGTATCAATGAATACTGGTCATGATACGAATGCTCCCTTTCTCTTTCTTTTAGGTACAAACTCAACCCATCGAAAAAAATACTGCTCTGAAACGACTTTTAAAATTACATGTAATTTAGAACCAGAATAATGAAAATTTACAAGTAAATGTAAATTGACACTGAGGATCACGGTCATTTGAATTTTTACACAGTCAACAGGAAATAGCGAATCGAGAGAATGTAGTTTTTGTCAGGCAATCTGTCCATCCTTCTGTTTGTCTGCACAAAAACTTTAATCTGGGCTTTCGAATGGTAAGAGATGAAGGCTTTCATATTTTACATGTGTATTTCTTTTTTTGACTTTTGATTTCATGACGTTGAATTTTATGTACGAGGGTACAAGTGTTTCCCCCAAAAATCTTGCTCTATTGATTATTACATCGTACGGTATATCAGTAATTAAACATGAAAATTCTTGAAGCAAAGCATCACTTGTTGCTTAGAACTCTTGAGTTAGACACAACCTTTTAAACTTGAAAGATGAAATAGTCAAACGGTTTAAGGCAGTAGAGGGGGAGCAGGACACAATCTTCCAAAGGAAAAAGTATTATTTTTTTTATAATAATCAGGAATTTTCATGATTAAGTTTGATCCTTTTTCTTTCGTTTTCTACCTGAAAATCTGCTAGACGCACATTATTTAAATAGGGCCCATTCCAAAAAAGGGCCCTGCCTGCTTTTATGTTCCCAACGTAAAAACAAGCAGTTACGACAAGCCAATATAACATTCATAGCAATGCAATTAAATGACAGAACAGGCTGTTCATAAGAACAAAAAATTCAATATTTATAATTCAAAATGTGAACATTGACAAGTCTATAAGCTGAACAAGCATTAATTGTCGTCTTAATCGGGACATATGGACAAACAGACACCCAAGCAGTACGTGGCAAAAAGACGGAAAGATAAATTATTGTGTTTATCCCAGTCCTCCTATCATAAAATCTATAGAATTTGCATATGTAACTGTTATTTTCCATTCAACGTGTAACTTACTTTAATTTTTTACATCATGGCGTGCATTCTTGAAAGTAAAACAGTGACTAAATGAAAACAAGAAACCTGTTTCTGGTACATCATTCCAAAGGAAGTAGCTATGCAAGTAATGCGATATTGATGAGGATGATCTAAGCTCATACCGGGGAGAAAATGGTGAAGATTGAAAAAATTGTGTTAAAGCAGTGTCTTTTATATACTAAGCATTTGTAAATCTCGAAATCGAAATACTATACCCAATTACATGTAACTGCAATATTCCTTTGTATAGCATTCATTTACATGTAAAAATTAGAGTGATGAATCAAATTTTTTTTTTCGATGGATTGAGTTTATACCTTCAAAAGGTGAGGAATTGGTATCAATGAATACTGGTCATGATACGAATGCTCCCTTTCTCTTTCTTTTAGGTACAAACTCAACCCATCGAAAAAAATACTGCTCTGAAACGACTTTTAAAATTACATGTAATTTAGAACCAGAATAATGAAAATTTACAAGTAAATGCAAATTGACACTGAGGATCACGGTCATTTGAATTTTTACACAACAGGAAATAGCGAATCGAGAGAATGTAGTTTTTGTCAGGCAATCTGTCCATCCTTCTGTTTGTCTGCACAAAAACTTTAATCTGGGCTTTCGAATGGTAAGAGATGAAGGCTTTCATATTTTACATGTGTATTTCTTTTTTTGACTTTTGATTTCATGACGTTGAATTTTATGTACGAGGGTACAAGTGTTTCCTCCAAAAATCTTGCTCTATTGATTATTACATCGTACGGTATATCAGTAATTAAACATGAAAATTCTTGAAGCAAAGCATCACTTGTTGCTTAGAACTCTTGAGTTAGACACAACCTTTTAAACTTGAAAGATGAAATAGTCAAACGGTTTAAGGCAGTAGAGGGGGAGCAGGACACAATCTTCCAAAGGAAAAAGTATTATTTTTTTTATAATAATCAGGAATTTTCATGATTAAGTTTGATCCTTTTTCTTTCGTTTTCTACCTGAAAATCTGCTAGACGCACATTATTTAAATAGGGCCCATTCCAAAAAAGGGCCCTGCCTGCTTTTATGTTCCCAACGTAAAAACAAGCAGTTACGACAAGCCAATATAACATTCATAGCAATGCAATTAAATGACAGAACAGGCTGTTCATAAGAACAAAAAATTCAATATTTATAATTCAAAATGTGAACATTGACAAGTCTATAAGCTGAACAAGCATTAATTGTCGTCTTAATCGGGACATATGGACAAACAGACACCCAAGCAGTACGTGGCAAAAAGACGGAAAGATAAATTATTGTGTTTATCCCAGTCCTCCTATCATAAAATCTATAGAATTTGCATATGTAACTGTTATTTTCCATTCAACGTGTAACTTACTTTAATTTTTTACATCATGGCGTGCATTCTTGAAAATAAAACAGTGACTAAATGAAAACAAGAAACCTGTTTCTGGTATATCATTCCAAAGGAAGTAGCTATGCAAGTAATGCGATATTGATGAGGATGATCTAAGCTCATACCGGGGAGAAAATGGTGAAGATTGAAAAATTGTGTTAAAGCAGTGTCTTTTATATACTAAGCATTTGTAAATCTCGAAATCGAAATACTATACCCAATTACATGTAACTGCCATATTCCTTTGTATAGCATTCATTTACATGTAAAAATTAGAGTGATGAGTCAATTTTTTTTTTTCGATGGATTGAGTTTATACCTTCAAAGGGTGAGGAATTGGTATCAATGAATACTGGTCATGATACGAATGCTCCCTTTCTCTTTCTTTTAGGTACAAACTCAACCCATCGAAAAAAATACTGCTCTGAAACGACTTTTAAAATTACATGTAATTTAGAACCAGAATAATGAAAATTTACAAGTAAATGCAAATTGACACTGAGGATCACGGTCATTTGAATTTTTACACAACAGGAAATAGCGAATCGAGAGAATGTAGTTTTTGTCAGGCAATCTGTCCATCCTTCTGTTTGTCTGCACAAAAACTTTAATCTGGGCTTTCGAATGGTAAGAGATGAAGGCTTTCATATTTTACATGTGTATTTCTTTTTTTGACTTTTGATTTCATGACGTTGAATTTTATGTACGAGGGTACAAGTGTTTCCTCCAAAAATCTTGCTCTATTGATTATTACATCGTACGGTATATCAGTAATTAAACATGAAAATTCTTGAAGCAAAGCATCACTTGTTGCTTAGAACTCTTGAGTTAGACACAACCTTTTAAACTTGAAAGATGAAATAGTCAAACGGTTTAAGGCAGTAGAGGGGGAGCAGGACACAATCTTCCAAAGGAAAAAGTATTATTTTTTTTATAATAATCAGGAATTTTCATGATTAAGTTTGATCCTTTTTCTTTCGTTTTCTACCTGAAAATCTGCTAGACGCACATTATTTAAATAGGGCCCATTCCAAAAAAGGGCCCTGCCTGCTTTTATGTTCCCAACGTAAAAACAAGCAGTTACGACAAGCCAATATAACATTCATAGCAATGCAATTAAATGACAGAACAGGCTGTTCATAAGAACAAAAAATTCAATATTTATAATTCAAAATGTGAACATTGACAAGTCTATAAGCTGAACAAGCATTAATTGTCGTCTTAATCGGGACATATGGACAAACAGACACCCAAGCAGTACGTGGCAAAAAGACGGAAAGATAAATTATTGTGTTTATCCCAGTCCTCCTATCATAAAATCTATAGAATTTGCATATGTAACTGTTATTTTCCATTCAACGTGTAACTTACTTTAATTTTTTACATCATGGCGTGCATTCTTGAAAGTAAAACAGTGACTAAATGAAAACAAGAAACCTGTTTCTGGTATATCATTCCAAAGGAAGTAGCTATGCAAGTAATGCGATATTGATGAGGATGATCTAAGCTCATACCGGGGAGAAAATACCGGAAGATTGAAAATTTGTGTTAAAGCAGTGTCTTTTATATACTAAGCATTTGTAAATCTCGAAATCGAAATACTATACCCAATTACATGTAACTGTCATATTCCTATGTATAGCATTCATTTACATGTAAAAATTAGAGTGATGAGTCAAATTTTTTTTTTCGATGGATTGAGTTTATACCTTCAAAAGGTGAGGAATTGGTATCAATGAATACTGGTCATGATACGAATGCTCCCTTTCTCTTTCTTTTAGGTACAAACTCAACCCATCGAAAAAAATACTGCTCTGAAACGACTTTTAAAATTACATGTAATTTAGAACCAGAATAATGAAAATTTACAAGTAAATGTAAATTGACACTGAGGATCACGGTCATTTGAATTTTTACACAGTCAACAGGAAATAGCGAATCGAGAGAATGTAGTTTTTGTCAGGCAATCTGTCCATCCTTCTGTTTGTCTGCACAAAAACTTTAATCTGGGCTTTCGAATGGTAAGAGATGAAGGCTTTCATATTTTACATGTGTATTTCTTTGTTTGACTTTTGATTTCATGACGTTGAATTTTATGTACGAGGGTACAAGTGTTTCTCCCAAAAATCTTGCTCTATTGATTATTACATCGTACGGTATATCAGTAATTAAACATGAAAATTCTTAAAGCAAAGCATCACTTGTTGCTTAGAACTCTTGAGTTAGACACAACCTTTTAAACTTGAAAGATGAAATAGTCAAACGGTTTAAGGCAGTAGAGGGGGAGCAGGACACAATCTTCCAAAGGAAAAAGTATTATTTTTTTTATAATAATCAGGAATTTTCATGATTAAGTTTGATCCTTTTTCTTTCGTTTTCTACCTGAAAATCTGCTAGACGCACATTATTTAAATAGGGCCCATTCCAAAAAAGGGCCCTGCCTGCTTTTATGTTCCCAACGTAAAAACAAGCAGTTACGACAAGCCAATATAACATTCATAGCAATGTAATTAAATGACAGAACAGGCTGTTCATAAGAACAAAAAATTCAATATTTATAATTCAAAATGTGAACATTGACAAGTCTATAAGCTGAACAAGCATTAATTGTCGTCTTAATCGGGACATATGGACAAACAGACACCCAAGCAGTACGTGGCAAAAAGACGGAAAGATAAATTATTGTGTTTATCCCAGTCCTCCTATCATAAAATCTATAGAATTTGCATATGTAACTGTTATTTTCCATTCAACGTGTAACTTACTTTAATTTTTTACATCATGGCGTGCATTCTTGAAAATAAAACAGTGACTAAATGAAAACAAGAAACCTGTTTCTGGTATATCATTCCAAAGGAAGTAGCTATGCAAGTAATGCGATATTGATGAGGATGATCTAAGCTCATACCGGGGAGAAAATGGTGAAGATTGAAAAAATTGTGTTAAAGCAGTGTCTTTTATATACTAAGCATTTGTAAATCTCGAAATCGAAATACTATACCCAATTACATGTAACTGCAATATTCCTTTGTATAGCATTCATTTACATGTAAACATTAGAGTGATGAATCAAATTTTTTTTTCGATGGATTGAGTTTATACCTTCAAAAGGTGAGGAATTGGTATCAATGAATACTGGTCATGATACGAATGCTCCCTTTCTCTTTCTTTTAGGTACAAACTCAACCCATCGAAAAAAATACTGCTCTGAAACGACTTTTAAAATTACATGTAATTTAGAACCAGAATAATGAAAATTTACAAGTAAATGTAAATTGACACTGAGGATCACGGTCATTTGAATTTTTACACCACACGAAATAACGAATCGAGAGAATGTAGTTTTTGTCAGGCAATCTGTCCATCCTTCTGTTTGTCTGCACAAAAACTTTAATCTGGGCTTTCGAATGGTAAGAGATGAAGGCTTTCATATTTTACATGTGTATTTCTTTTTTTGACTTTTGATTTCATGACGTTGAATTTAATGTACTGGGATACAAGTGTTTCCCCAAAAAATCTTGCTCTATTGATTACAACATCGCACAGTATATCAGTAATTAAACATGAAAATTCTTGAAGCAAAGCATCACTTGTTGCTTAGAACTCTTGAGTTAGACACAACCTTTAAAACTTGAAAGATGAAATAGTCAAACGGTTTAAGGTAGTAGAGGGGGAGCAGGACACAATCTTCCAAAGAAAAAAGTATTATTTTTTTTATAATAATCAGGAATTTTCATGATTAAATTTGATCCTTTCTTTCGTTTTCTACCTGAAAATCTGCTAGACGCACATGATCTAAATAGGGCCCATTCCAAAAAAGGGCCCTGCCTGCTTTTATGTTCCCAACGTAAAAACAAGCAGTTACGACAAGCCAATATAACATTCATAGCAATGCAATTAAATGACAGAACAGGCTGTTCATAAGAACAAAAAATTCAATATTTATAATTCAAAATGTGAACATGGACAAGTCTATAAGCTGAACAAGCATTAATTGTCGTCTTAATCGGGACATATGGACAAACAGACACCCAAGCAGTACGTGGCTAAAAGACGGAAGGATAAATAATTGTTTATATCCCAGTCCTCCTTTCATAAAATCTATAGAATTTGCATATGTAACTGTTATTCTCCATTCAACGTGTAACTTACTTTAATTTTTTACATCATGGCGTGCATTCTTGAAAATAAAACAGTGACTAAATAAAAACCAGAAACTTGTTTCTGGTACATCATTCCAAAGGAAGTAGCTATGCAAGTAATGCGATATTGATGAGGATAATCTAAGCTCATACCGGGGAGAAAATGGTGAAGATTGTAAAAATTGTGTTTAAGCAGTGTCTTTTATATACTAAGCATTTGTAAATCTCGAAATCGTATACAATACCCAATTACATGTAACTGCCACATTCCTTTGTATAGCATTCATTTACATGTAAAAATTAGAGTGATGAATCAAAATTTTTTTCGATGGATTGAGTTTATACCTTCAAAAGGTGAGGAATTGGTATCAATGAATACTGGTCATGATACGAATGCTCCCTTTTTCTTTCTTTTAGGTAAAAACTCAATCCATCGAAAATTAAAACTGCTCTGAAACGACTTTTAAAATTACATGTAATTTAGAACCATAATAATGAAAAATTACAAGAAAATGCAAATTGACACTGATGATCACGGTCATGCGAATTGTCCATGTTTCTGATTGTCTGCACAAAAACTTTAATCTTGGCTTTCGAATGGTAAGTGATAAGGCTTTCATATTTTACATGTGTATATCTTTTTTTACTTTTGATTTCATGACATTACTGGAGTAAAAGTGTTTTCCAAAAAAATCTTGCTCTACTGACTAAAACATACGGTACGGCAGTAATTAAATAAGAAAATTCTTGACGCAATCCATCACATCTATGACACAACCTTTAAAAATTGAAAGGTAAAATAGTCAAACGGTTTAAGGTAGTAGAGGGGGAGCAGGACACAATCTTCCAACGGAAAAAGTAGTGTTTTTGTTTATAATAATCAGGAATTTCCATGATTTAGTTCTTTTCCTTTCTTTTGCTACTCTACTACTCAGGGCCCATTCCGATAAAAGGGCCCTGTCTGCTTTTATGATCCCAACATAAAAACAAGCAGTTATAACAAGCCAATATAACATTCATAGCAAATGCAATAAAATGACAGAACAGGCTGTTCTTAAGAACAAAAAATTTCAATATTGATACTAGTAAATCAAAATTTGAATTCCAAAGGAAAAAGTTAAATAGTTGAACGGTTTAAGAGGAAGGGAGGAAAAGGGGCACAATCTTCCAAAAGTGGAAAGTAAAGGGAAATAGAATATTATTTTTTATGATGATCACGGATTGCAATGATTGAGTTCGATCCTTTCTTTCTTTTTCTACCAGAAAATCTGATATGCACACTTTATTTAATAGGGCCCATTGCGATAAAAGGGCCCTGTCTGCTTTTATCTGCCCAACGTAAGTACAAGCAGTTATAGCAAGCCAATATAACATTCATAGCAATGCAATTAAATGACAGAACAGGCTGTTCATAAGAACATAAATTTCAATTTTGATACTAGTAAATCAAAATGTGAATTCCAAAGGAAGTTGTTATGTAAGTAGTGCGATGTTGATGAGGATGATCTAAACTCATACCGGGGAGAAAATGGAGAGGATTGTAAGAATTTGACTTAAGCAGTGTCTTTTATATAAGCTAGCTGCATTTGTAATCTAGAAATTGTATACCCTACTCAATTGCATGTACCTGCCGCATTCCTTTGACTAGCATTAATTTACATGTTATTATTTGGGTTTTTTTTTTTCGATGTATAGAGTTTATACCTTCAAAAGAAGGGGAAGTGGAATCAGTATATTGGTTATGATACGAATGCTCTCTTTTCCTTTCTTTTGAGTAACTTTACATGTAACTTGATGAGTGTCACTGCTGGTGGACCAAGAGTCCTTGAGGGCACATGTAGCCAAGTTTGATCAACTTCGGTTAAAAGTCTGTCTCTTTAACGCATTTGAAATTTTCTGTTACAAAATTTCTTGAAATTTCTAAAACTTGGGTCCTGTAGCATCATATCCCATCCATTCTGCTACGTCTTTTGGTACATTTTTTAGACACAATATTTCTCATACTTTTTGGCCATTTTAAATTGTTCAGACTAAAGGATCACTGACAAGGGTTTAGTACCTGAAACGTGCATGTCTGGTTCATGCTGTAAATTTATCAGGTCTTAAATGATGCTATTGAATTTGAAGACGTTTAACATGTAACCACAATGATGTATTTAACTTTACATGTAAACTTGCTCACACATTTTACAGATAATTTCAAGTCTAAGAAGGTCTTAATTACTGATCATCATAACCACAATGATGTATTTAACTTTACATGTAACCACAATGATGTATTTAACTTTACATGTAACCACAATGATGTACTAACTTTACATGTAAACTTGTTCACACATTTTACAGGTAAATCTAATTTAGTTACTAGTGACTAGTATTAATCAGATGTTCATGTTACAAATTGAAAAGATGTCATAAAGTCAATTAAATGCTACCTATAATCTTGTGAATTTCTATAGCTTCTTTTCTTGTTTTTACATGTAAAACTGAAAAAAATATTATTATCTGTTATTAGCTCTTGATAGTCGGAATATTCAAATTCCTTTTGACTATGTACAAGTCAAGTGTACTGAGTGTACTGAGTTGCAAAAATGTGTGACATGTGAAAAGATTTGTACTGTATAGTGCGTTCATGACTTTCTTTTTTACACATTTCTGTGTAAATTGTTAAAGGAACAAGTTTGCTCTCTTCTGATACATATAGTTTTGACAGAACTTGATTATTCTCAAACATTCATGTCTGTATTTTCTTGTATAGGGAACTCTTGTGTAAATTGCTAAAGGAAAGTTTTGACAGCACATGATTATGTCTGTATTTTATACACATTTGTTAAAGGAACAAGTTTGCTCTCTTCTGATACGTACATAGTGTTGACAGCACTTGATTAATTCTAATCTAAACAGCTGCGCAGCAAGTTCTGCAGAAGTGTTTATTATCAAAACAATGGGAGAGTAGTTGTGTTTATTATCAAAGCAATTGGAGAGTCGAGCAGCAAACTCATTAAAATGAATGACAGATTTACACTGTAAAGGTCTCTAGATGTAAAAAGTTGTCACTGATGTAATTATTTGTACTGTATGAGTAACTGCCACTCATATTTTTGAAAAATCACAGAATTTTACCAAATTTTGTGAATTGCATTCAAGATGACCTTGACATTGGGTCCTGTGACCTTGAAAACTTTTAAGGTGATTTTTGAGATCAATAATGCTCTTTTATATGCACTGATAAAAAAATGCTTAAAAATATATAACGGACAGCTGAAAATTTACCAGTAAATTACTCTATGTGTAATAGCACTGAACAGAATGTCACCATGGTAACCATTTTTTATACCCTTTTGAATAAAATTGTGAAGAGGTCCCACTCAAATTTTTACATTTTCTTAAAGATCGAGGATTAAACTTTAAAGATAATTGGCAGAAGAAATCAAGTTAGCCTGACATTTCTGATTATTTGCCCTTAAATTTGAGCAAAATCATGTTAAATTAGGAGCTTTTTCGGTCTTAAAAAGGACCTCTTCAAAACAGGTTTTTACCTACATTTTGAGCTTATTGACAAAGAGAATAGCGGACAGAAACATACTTCTTGTGTAATATTTATACTATTAAAGATATTAAGAGAAAAATTAAGGAAATTTCAGTTGACTACAATAGCTGTTACCATGGAAACGAGCCTTGTGAAAATGCCATGTTACAAGTATTCTACTGATGCGTAAAATTTCAAACATGGTTTCCATGGCAACGAAAACTTAATTTGTAAAAAGAAAGTTTATTTTTGTCTCAGTACATCATATACACCTTCCAAACCAAAAATCTCCAAAATTGGAGATATGCTGTTTCCACGTGCTATTGAAATTATTTTGGTCCTTACAGAGAACTGCTATTAAAACACTGAAGATGTTCTCGTTGAATGTCTGAAAATACCATTTTGTACATTTGGTTTGATTTTGTCTATTAAAATGATAAATGTGATTATTTTATATGTGCACTAAGGATGATAAACTTTTTTTTGATGAGTATATATGTACGTTCGTAGCTTCAAAATCAGCTGTAAAAAATTTATGAAACTTTGCGTGTCAAAAAAGTATGTTTCAATTATCTTATAACTTGAAGGAAAATTAAATGATAGGATCATTATTTAAGTCTGGCTGTCCTGGACCTCCTTAAAGTAACCAATTTTTTCCATATCTAAATTGGTCAAAATTTTTCAATGAATTTTTACATTATAACTATGCTGTGATTTTAGGTCTCAGGATTCCATACATGGGTGCCCCAATTACCTCTCATTACCCATTGAATACCTTTATTAAGAATGTAACTCACCTGTCCTGCTTTAGAATTCCTTCTTAAGAAATGCAGGCACAATGGTTTACCAAAGCTAAAATCTAGTGTTTTTAGTATCAAAGCTTCCATATCACGAATGTCTTTTTTCTGATATGCATTGTCTGTTATATACACAAAGTCTGCAACTTCTGGAGCATACATTTCTTCATACTTAGAAGCTATGAGCATTGATGTTACACCAACCAACTGTAGTTTGTTCCTCGTCACAGGATGTATCTACAAGAAGAGGTGACATTTTAGTAGTAAGACAGTTCTAAGTATTGTTAGAAGGAATTTTGAAGTTTCTATATGAACAAGAAGTGGGCAGAGTGTCAGCGAAGCCCCTTTTTACTGATATAGAAATTTCAAAATCCCCTCCTTTGTTTCAAATTACCTTCCAACCAGCTTAGATTCCAACTACCCTGGTGGCGTAGTGGATAGCGCACAAGGTTAGAATGCCAGATATTATGATGAAGGTCATGAGGTCACGCCTCACTCATGCCACGTATTTACTGTTCAGCTTTGTAGGATGCAGGATCCATGACGACCATGAAGACTATTTCTATACAGAATCTTCACAAATAAGACAATAAATTTGAGAGCCTGTGATGGCTTTTCCTAAATATTGCCATCTAAAGCCTAGAAGAATTTGCATAGCGTATAACCACAGGGATATATCACGCTTTCCGGTTGCTCTATTTACTATGGGTTATTAAAGGGATCTAACTCGGAGTTTAACGAAAAATCGACAAGTCATCGTTAAGTCTTCAGAAATAGGCTTATCAGTGTCAAAACCCATATTCTATGGTATATTTTTTTATTAATTGTCTGAATACTTCGAAGATAAACAACAGCATGATGACATCACTTCACATGCTTGGTACCATCTCAAACAACGCTGGTATATGAAAACCTTTCATATAGATTGTTTCCTCTTTGCATGCGCATATCTATGTCATTCAAAACTCTGTACTTGTTGAATTTAATCTCACTTATCCAATGCTTGTCTTATTTCAAAATCGTTAAATAAGATATTATTTGAAATTGTACCCAGCATATATAGGGCTATTTCATGTAATGTTTATGTTATGTATTTGAGATGTTCGCATCATTGAATGGTCAAGCGGTGCCTCAAGTTGATCGCTGATGCCTGATTATCATCAGACACCTTTTTGTCCGACCTAGAAATGGCGCCGCTCATGAGCGGTATGGTGTGTATCTCTGCTTGTAGGGGAGGTACTGATTTCAATTTTCCTATGAAGGTTCAATATGCATTAATCTATCGAAATACACCACAGAAAATGGATTTTGATAATGATAAGCCTATTTTTGAGAACTTTAATGATGACTTGGCAATTTTTCCTTAGAAGTCGTGTTAGATCCCTTTAGAAAATCCTCAGAAAATTTAGCAACCGGGAAGTGTGATAAATCCCTGTGCGTATAACATTCAATGACCATCTTCTATTTCCAAGCATTTAAAAATAATGATTCAAAAGAAGAAATTCCAAGCTTTAATCTCCTGGATTTTGTTACATGGAGTGCCTTTTCTTTCATCTTATTCATAAATTCTTATTGTTTTATAATTTGCTTAAAGATATAGACTAAAAGTTCAGGGAAAACTGACATTCCATGAGGAATTATTGTAACAGGTATTAAAACTGGGTTAAGTATATAGACGTTATGAGATCTTGATAACAGACATATGCCTCAGATGATGTATGTATGAAAAGGTCTATCACATTACCTCTAAAAATCTGTCAATAATAGAGACGGTGAGGTAGAGAGTTTCCTGTAGTAAATGGAATCTATGATGAACTTGACACAACCAATCTATCAATATGGCACGCATCTTTCCTGTTATCTCCTGCCCTTCCAAGTAATTTGGCCGCACTGGGTATTTAACCTGTATAAATCATAGTTTTCTTACAATAATGGTCATGTTTTTAGAGCTTTACAAAAAAGATAAAAGTTCTGCAACAAATGCTAAAGGAATTTAATTCAATACTGACTAGTCTTTATACACAAAGGTTCTAAAATCATTGCAAATCATCTGTTTAATCAGATAAGATAGTACATGTACAAAATTAGCTCTCATCACAAGAACTGCCTTATTTACAAGGACATGTACAACGAACCTTGACGCAAGAGTCCTAGATTTCATTATTCACTAGGGCAGTCACAGTTAACCGAAAATTAGGTTACCCACGATTCAAGCCTGGTTGGTTCGATTCGGATTCAGGATCGTACTTTACAGATTTCGATTCGTTTTTTTTTTTTTTTTCACTTCTTGATTTTAAACGTGCACCTGTTTGTTTAACAGAGCATTGCGTCTAAGAAGTCTCAGACAGTTGTGGTAAATGTTTGCAAAATGTGTACAATATACTAGTTTGGTTATTTTGTTGACTATGTTGAATGTTGATCTAAGGTCTCACAGAAAAATGCTTTCAAAGCAGAAAAATAAAATAATCGGTTGATTTGCTATTCTTACAATTAGTTCACTCTTTCATGGAATTAAGCACAAACTCAAACCGAGGTTCATTTTCCTGAACTGAACCAAATAAAGGCTGAACAGTGACAGCCCTATTATTCACATGAAAAACCTTAACGTGCAAGATAAGTTAGTACAAACAATAATCTATAGACAAAGTAAAAATACCTCTAATTCTTGCATATATTTGTAGATGTCATTGACATATTCACTGACTAGTTGGGGATTATCTTTGTCGTTAGCATCTATGTCCTCAATCTTTAGTAAGGCTTTGGAAAATGCGTCTGATTTGTTGTCACTGATGTCCATACATTCTGGGACTGCCGAGGGAACTTCCGATGAGTGATGAATGGCACCAAGTGTTTTGGCATGTGTCGGAGCCTGCTCAACCAAGTGCAAAGCATCTACCTCCTGCAAATATCAATTTACATTGTAAATTTTGTGTAAATCATGTTCATAGGAAGATAAGTAAAACTTGAAACATTTTGTTTCTGAATTAACTGATGAATATGGATGCACTTTATTGAATCTAGTATTTTGAGAATATATACATGTATATGTACAAAATAATTCAGCAATTTTATACATGTATGTGTATTTAGAAAATCATGAACTTTATTAATTTGTTTCAATAAATTGTACACAAGACAAAGAATTAAAATTCAATTATTTACCTTCTTTATGACATCTGTGTCTGTTAAGGTTCTGACAGAAGTCTGCTTTGCTTTGTTCAGCACCTTTGCTTTACTGACAGTTGGTTCTACAATTTCCTTTTTGATGGCATTTGTTTTCTTGTTTGGATCAATGGACACTGCTGACACTTTATTACCGATGTCCCCTAGGGCACTCCGAAGGCCCATGTGTGATACTGGTCTGGCCATGGCCATCTTTGACGGCAAGGGATTGTCTGCATTCTTCCTACCAAGGTGTGCTTGAGGATTCTCCACATGTAGCCTGGCCTGTAGAATAAAAGAATTAAATTGAATAATTACTGATTACATTTACAGATTTATGTTCATACTTTTAAACTAAGTCCAGAGTGACCTTGACCATTGACCTTCAAAATCAGTAGGGTTCGTTCTGATTATCATTGTACATTATATATAAAACACCGCTAAAGACGGTATGGCCGGATTGCAAAGTAAGTTTTTGTCACTAACTGGGTCAAGGTCAATAGGTCAAATATTAGACATAAATTGAAAGGTCTTGTCAGAGGCAACCTACCTTATAACATTATGTTTCTACTGTGTATATAGTTCCTGAGATTTTGCTTCAACCAGAAACTTTATCAAAATCTTTAACTAGGTCAAAGTCCAAGGTCACTAGGTCAAATGTTACGGCATAAATTGAAAGGTCTTGTCATGGGCAACCTTCGTGTATAATATAAAGTTTCTACTGCATACAGTTCCTCAGATTTTGCTTCAACCAGAAACTTAAGCCAAAATGTTGATGACAGACGGACGGACAGACAGAGACTTAACCAATCCCATCCTCAACTGATATTTATCTATCAGGAACTCAAAGTGGTGCTAGATTCTATCATTCTCACTTTCAAAACAGATATTTCTACCCATCAACCTCTAATTAACTAACTACTAAAATATTTGTCTCTTTTTGTTTTGTTTTCTTCCATTTCCATATTTCATTTCCTTTTGTTTCATTTCATTTCGTTCTTATTTCGTATCGTTTCGTTTCCATTTCATTTCGTTTCTTTTTGTTTCACATTTTACAGGTGCCCCTTATTTACGACTAAGGAGATCTATTGAATGGTATCTATTCCATTAAAATTTTTGATTGAAAAATAAAAGTCAAAATCGTGTTTTTCCAGTATGGACAGTAAATCTATTTTCTTTCACTTTGTCTGTGAGTGTAGTATCAGTTGTATTGACATATAACTTGCACCATTACTGTCCTGTTCACTAAATCCAGAGCACCCTGTTTTCTCTAAAATATGATACCATCATCTTCCATTAAGATATCAATTTTATAGTACTCCTTTTGTCGTAACAGAAAATACCATTTTTTGGGCTGTACGTCAATTAAGTTAGAAATAGGAAGGAAAATAAAAAGTCTACAGGGATTTTCTATAGTAAAAAAACTGAAAATGTGTGACGTCGGGAGCTTTGATGTCACTGTTTACTATTGTTGACACAGAGAACAATATGGTGGCGGCTTGAAATTAAAATGGAAATTTCCCATAGACTTTTCATTTTTCATATTGCAGTTTGAAGGCAGGCTGATAGGGTAAGTTGAAGTTAATTTCCAGTTACGACTAAAGGAGGTCAATTCTCTGAAACAATCTATAGGAAAATTCTTTAAATGAGAGAATGAATCGCCAAAACAGGGTGCTCTGGATTTAGTGAACAGGACAGTAGTTACATTGTACAGACATGATTCTAGTGTTCAAAGAAAAAAGCTGAAGGAGGTCTGGGGGTCCTCCCCCAACGGGGTGTATAGGGGCAGTGCCCCTATATCTGGGAGACCAGGGGGCCAAAGGCCCCCGGCCGAAAACGACAATTTTATTCATTAAAGACCCTTCAGGAACAGCTTTCTTGGGGCAAAAAATACAGCTTTAAAGTGTTGTTATATTGAAACGAAAATATAATTATACTGATTTTTCTTGTACTTTTTGAGAGGGCTAGGGGTTCACTATCAAGGCTCTCATTTCCACGGATTCTTGAGTGATAATGCCGGAGTCAAGGGCCTTTACGTCTACCTCTCCCCTCTGGACGACCGACCATATGCTTTTAGACATTTCTCTTAAGTTCAAATACAAAACAAAACCGACGAAAGTTCGATCCGGCTGCCAAGGAACAGTCGCGAATTTCCTCTGCTCCGTGATTCGGATGAATACTAATGGTTGATTGGTCAAATGGTTGCCTATTGACCAATTACATGTAGAAATCACGACACATCGCGAAACGGCAAAGGTAAAACATCGATTCTATAACGGATTTGTCAAATTCCGGAATTTACGAAAGAGCGGAAATTATAAAAACGAGCGGAATTTACCGATTCTCGAAGCGGAATTCCGCTTTAAAGCGGAGAAAAACCATGTCTGATTGTATGATAATTTCAATGGAAACTGAGGAGCTTCTTTACTTTTTGTCTAAGCGCTTAGACAAACATAGGGTAATCAAAGATTACATAGCTCGCCTATACAGGTTTTTGTCAGAAACCAGGTTAAAGTTTTTGAAAAGTAGGTCAAAGTCCAAGGTCAAGAAGTCAAAGGTCATGGTCTCAAATGAAAGGTCTCGTCACAAGGTATCTGTATATGTGAAATATCAAAGCCCTACTGGTCGAGCAGATATTTCTGAACTGAAGGTATTTCCGAACGATTCGCTAGTTCTGTTACTTGGAGTTACTTTTTCACAATTTAGGTGATACAGACGTTTAGATATTCAGAAAAATAACCGACATGCAAAAGGAAATCTCAAAATAACTTTATTTAGTATATTTTTAACGTTTGTTTCTCCTGCTGTTTGTAACTTTCGTCTGTTTGGGAGCTGGGGAAAGTGACGTCATTGTGTTAAAAACATATCTTGACCTAGTTTCGGAGTCATCTATTTTCCAAAAATTATTTGTGTTAACTGATCGATGAAAACCTGCATTGAGAGGGGCCCAGAGCAGGATATTCATGAAAAAGTGTATAAATTTCATGTGTTAGAATACAAAAATCATTGGAAATAAGTAAGAAATAAACGTACCTCATCATGGTTCAGAAAGTCACTTTATAAATAAATTTTGTAAAAGTTTTATGATATATGTTGACATAGAATTCTTCCAGAAGGATAAAAGGATAAAATAACAAAGTTTTGAAACATTTGATTTATATTTGACCCCAGGAGGGACTAAAATGCAAATCGTTCGGAAATACCTTTAGTAACTTGCGTAAAATGGGCATTTAAAGGGGGTGTTAAAATACCCTCAAATCAGCAATTATAGGTCGATTTTCAAAATTATTTTTACATAGGCATTTGTATGAAGGGTGAAGCATTATTTGTAATGAGTTTCATGGTGATTGGACGTATAGAAGCCGATTTATTGTCGAAAAACCGCAAAAATCGTTCGGAATTATCTGCTCGACCAGTACCCCTTATAGTTCAAGAGATACAGCCCAGGTTAAAAGTTTTGTCTACAGATGACGACGTACGACGACAACGCCGAGGGTATGGCATTAGCTCTCTGGACTTTTTCGTCCCGGCAAGCTAAAAAGTAAAGAAGCTCCTCAGTTTCCATTGAAAGTAATTGTATGAGAGTTCAAGATCGGAATTAAGGTATCCGTTGTACAAATGAATATCAAGTGTATTATATAGTTAGAATTACGGCATATCTTTACCTAAATATACCGTAATTTAACATAAAAGTTGGGGTTCAACACCAAAGGTCAACATGCCAACCCATATCTAAGCCACGGAAACTATCGAGACACTGCCGAATGTTACCGATATCATTTTAACACTGTTTAAATGGACGAGACGTCAGCGAGATCTTCATTTGTACATTGGATACGTTAAATCAGAGATTTGCCTGAAGGCCGACAAGCAGTCACAAAATTAATTTTTCATGGTAAATTGCAGTCTCTTTGGCTTCTCACAGAATTTGGCAACATTTAATTTCATTAGTTTTACACAGAAAAGGGAAATAAAATGTTGAACAGTGAACTATTACTAGATTCAGTTACAAAGCATTGAGAAATTATGTGAAAACATGCCCATGCACGTTTTGCTCTTTTGATCTCTCGTTTATTTTCCACATTATTTATACGAATATGCTGGTAATTAAAGAAAAAGACAAGCAAAACTGTATTGAAAATATATTATTTTGATAAATTAGGTCGATATTGAAGAAAAACTAACCCAAATTCTAAAAGTAAAGGGTAAATACTGCACTTCAAACATGTCAAGTCCAAGTTTGTTTCCACCGCGGGTTTCATGAACATTGTGTTTCGATAATATTTACACACAGACTTACCGACTGAGCACGTGTATTCAATGCCATGATTTTCTCCTTGATATCAACATTCAGATATATATTGAATGTGCTGTGTAAACACTGCAAAGTTCGCCCTGTCTAGCTTCGCCTATTTCCACAGCATACTGTTGAGCTTGGCATCTTGTCCGTTCGGAACGTTTTCAAAGCTGTTGCGAACGCTCGTCGATTGGTCTAGATCGAAAATAAACAACTTTTTGATTGGTTGTCCTTGTTTTCAACTTTATCACCTATGTACGAAAATAAGAATTATTTTAATTTTTGTAAATTTTCGAACGAATATAGCAAATTCCAACATATATGAGATAGATAAAATTCATAACTAGAATGATTATGGCAGAGATGTGAGTAAAATAAAAATCACAGATACATGCGGAATGTCTCTGAGGTTTACATTATGATGCGATCCAAACTCTCCTGTTAGAACACGAATCCCTCGAAATGATAAAAAGTTATGCAAGATTTTACATGATTTTAAATTGAAAATTGTACAAACCCGCAAATCTTTATCTTTGGTAGCCTAATTTAATTACTTGTATATCCTTTGCTTGCTCACTTGTTTTTTTTTTTTCATCATTATCAGTGGCGGATCCAGCGCCCCCTTTGCCGGGGGTCAAGGGGCGAATTTTGCCTATTTTTACTGAAAATGGGCCAAAATATACCTGTTTTTGGAAAATTTTTGGTCAGTGCCGGGGGGGGGGACGCCCCCTCCGCACCCCCCTAAATCCGCCACTGATTATATTAAACAAAGATTGTCTTCTTTTCATTTTTTTTGCCGGAAAAACAGCCTGGACTTTTCTGTTATTCTACATGTTTTGTCCAGAAACATTGTGAAACTGCCTTTTTTTTTTTTTTTTCGTTACTTGTTTTTAAAATCAAGAACTTGCTGTATATAGTATATAAGTCCTTGGTTAAATATATTGAGCACAATATGCAGGCGTCGTGGGGATAAGTTTTTGACTGAGGCATCAGATTTATGAAAAAAGAAACATGTGAAAAAATGTCCATAGAGATATATGTACATTTCTTTCAAGAATCATTTAACCTGACTTTCATTAAAGACTGAAAGTCCGGATACAAATAAAGATTGAATAGGCATACATGATATTGATCAATTATTACATTGCACTTGTTTTTTCTTGTATATAGCTTTTTACCAAGTTCGATAGCCTTGCTCAAGTCCTTATATCAAATTGTTTTTAAATTAAATATATCTCAATGACTTTTGAGCATTTTAAGTTTTCTAGTCTTCTAAGGGGGGGGGGGTTCTATGTTTCGATCGTGATTCTCTTCAACCAGTTGCACACTGCTTATCATTTTAAAGAGGCATTTCTTTTCTACTTAAAAACATTAAAATTTTGGTATTTGCAATTCTCTTCAATTATTTTCATTTGATATAAGCTAGGACTTGAGCTAGCAAGTCAGTCAAGTCAATGTGGGTTATGTCCGTTGAAACTAAAATCAAAAGCATTTCGCGCACTCAGTCTTATAATGTTCTAATTAACTCCATTTTTGTCAAAATTGAGTTGAGCATATCATTGGAACCGTCACAACTTGTTCTATCTCCTAAACTTACCTAACTCAATTGTGAGGCGTACAGTAAAAGTCATCGAATTTTTAACTTTTTCATTTTGGATAAGTAACAAAGTGTTTAGATAATTATGTCCATTCTTTCTTTGTTATGAAAATGTATCTAAAAGCTTGATCGAATGGTGTTAGAACTATTTCCAAACGATCAAAGGAAGCAGACAGAGTTTAGTTCTATCTCCAACAAAATTGTATGTAATTCTTTTAAGTTGTTAGTAAGACGTGTCGCGGTTCGAACTCCGTTTTTGGCCATATCGATTGAAGATTTAAAAGAAAAATGAGGACTATAAATTTTTGTTTCACTATATATTACAAAAATATTGCTTTCCTTAAATCTTCATTGTTGTGCAATTAGTAAAAATTTCATTTCCAGGCATTTATATCTGTCAAATGGTAGTAGTACACTATATAAGACTTAAGAAAAATAAGAACAGAAACTATTCATTTTTTGACTAAATAGCTTTTTCAAGAAAATACAGGTAAAAATTGAATATGGGTCATGTCGACCAATCATGTGCAGAGTGATGCAACTTGGGAAAATGGAATATTTTGTGATTTCATGTTTTTTTTTTTTTTTTTTTTTTTTTTTTTTTTTTTTTTTGCATATAAGCTCAGTAAAAATATACCTTGAAATACAGGCCAAGTCGAATATGGGTCATGTGGAGCGATTATATGCAGAGTTATGCCCTTGTAAGTTGGAAAAATTCAACATAATTATATATTGTGGTTTCCAGACCATTTTTAAAAGGAAAACTGTTACAGAGAGTCAATTCATTTCTCTTGCAACAAGATCAAAATAACCATGGTCGGACTCGTGTCATTCAATTATGTGCAGAGACTTGGAAAAACACTATGTATGTTTTCAGACATTTGTGCAAGAAAACTCTATAGTGCATAAAATACCCCTGATTTTAAATTTTTACTGTTTAAGGGATTTATTATATGGCAGAGGTATAATTGACTCGGCGATCAACATGCCTAGTTTCAAAATGTGTTTCGTTTTATAGAAAATTTTATCCATTTATGAGTGAAAAATTGCATTTATTAACAAAACAAAAACAAAAACAAACAAATGAAAAAAATAGAGTTTATTTTTTTTAAATTAGAGATTAGAGATTTTGACTCTCTGAAATTCAATGTCGAAAAAAAGGAAAAAGAATGATAGCTCTATAAGAAATATCAATTTGAACATATTTCTAGCAAAAAGAAGGATTTTCAAGGGAGCGTTGTCTCATTCTATTGTTATTTTTTTTTTTTACTTTTCAATGTGTTTGTTACAAAGTACCTTGACTTCCGTACTGGGTTTGTTGAAAATACGATAAGAAAAAACGTTTCAAAGTTTATAACTTTGTTTTGTACCATATTCCATTCAGGTTCCAGATCTTGAAATACCTAGTCTATTTAAACCATTCCTTCATATAAACAAGAAAATACTAGTAATACATAAACATAGTTAAATGCATTAATTTGTTTATGAATGACCTGTCAAAGCGTTTTCATACATTTAAATCTCAAAAATACACGAGTACTTACAAGTGATTTAAAAACACGGTCATATTTAGGGACACACCTGTAGCTGTTTGGTTGGGAAAGGGAACAATGAATAAAGCAGCCTACAAGTGCATCGCTTTGACGCTTTCATTAGTTTTCTTTCACGCAGTCGCACATACCAATCATTATCAAGGAACAACATATCATTTTTGCAAATATTGCAAGGTAAGAGGAATGCTGAGAAACTCTACAAAAGTTAAACATAATTCCTATAAGTGTACTACATATGTTCATAGATGGCAGAAGTTAACAATGAAGTAGATGTTCGTAGATGGCAGAAGTTAACAATGAAGGATGAGTGCGCTCAAGTTGAAAAGTCTTCGTACTCCTTCGGGATTTTGGAACGAAATCCAATTTCCCATGCACCCCTCCCCCTAAAATAAAGTTGATTCGCGCATAACCAATAGTAAAAATAGCTTAATCATGCTCCTTATAAACGAAATGCATCTCAAAATTCTGACAAGCGAACCACCTTGGTTAAATTTAAGAAATCACTAAAACAGCCTTTCCATACAACATTTTTATCTTTTTTTTTTAAATTGACAAACAAGACAGAGAGTTCACTTTCCCCCGCCATTTACCATCTTCTCGAGACAAGTGTCCGTAATAAAAAAAAAACCAGGAAACCAGGAAATATATACATACAAGACGATGCACTCGAGAACTCCGATCATATTTCAGGTTGGATAATGGAACTGGGTCCATTGTTCTATGGAGTTTGGGCAGTTGATCAATACGCTGTAAGCTCGTGCCACTCAATATTGCAATGTGCGCAACGTTTGATACACGCAATCACAGACAACCCTTCTTGCGACTTGCGTTGAGTCAACGTCAATCCTCCCTGCTCTCGACGATCTCTTTCTCGTGTTTCTGAAAGACACAATACTTTAGCCATTGCCTCCCAAAACATGCGAACAAAATCCCGCACTTTGCATTTTGATAAACCTTAGATCGAAGGTTCATTCGGTCAAATTATACGTACATAGACCTCTTGTGATGACAATGATCAAGAGAAACCTTGTGATTCGCGTTACCTTGAAATAATTACGAATATTTGCAGAAATGTATTTCATTTCCAAGACTTGTACTATTCCTAATGCGAGGATATCTTTTAATTGTAGGATCTCTTTACTCTACTGGAATCTAAGGCTTATTCTAACAGCACATTTCAACGTATCAGACCATTTGCAATCGACTACTGCAAAAAAGCTCTTAATGCTCTGGGCTACGAGACAAAAACACAATGTCCTGGTTTGATTGACCTTTATGGACCCGTGGTAAGATTCACTTCGTCGATGTACATTAATAATCGATTAGTTTTTTTTCTATAGTTTATAGTATTTTAACATAAAAATGAACAAATGAGTGAATATGTCCATTTGATATATTTTCCGTAATGGCCATTTCATTCATTCCTTCAGGTCCAGTCAGTTCTAGTGGATTACACCCTTCAGAGTTCATGTCCATGTGAAAAGCTTAACTTGTGCCCGGATGATGCAGTCTATAACACAGCCGCCAACAGAACAAAGACAGACAACAGAACAAAATGGAATAACAAAGGAATAAAGCGAAAAGTAAAATTCAAACGACGTCCATCTCAAATGAATTCCAAAGCAACGTCTAGTAATATAGTACGAGTCCTCCAAGTATCGGACATTCATATGGATATAAAATACAAAGAGGTTCGTATCTCAAAAAAAAAAAAGAAAAAAAAAAAAAAAAAAAAAATAGGGAAAGCAAGTCCAACAAGATTACAAATGTTAAACGTCTTCAAATTCAATAGCATAATTTAAAAACAGGTAAATTTTCAGCATGGACCAGACTGGGTACTAAATCCTCATCAGTGATCCTCAATCTAAACAATGTAATATGGCCAAAGATTGTGAACGTGTTACTATGTCCAAAAATGTACCGAAAGATGTAGGAGGACGGCTGGGATATGATGCTACAATACCCATATTTTAGAAATTTTAAGAAATTTTGATAACAGAAACTTTTGAATGCGTTGAAGAAACGATCAACCGAAGTTGATCGAACTTGCTTTATAAAACAACGGACATACCGTAAACAACTACAAACCAGAGAATACGAGACAATTGAACCTCTAATAGTAAGTGAACGAAAGTCTAACACAAAACCGGAAATCAGACTCCAAAACTCACAATCAATAGGCTTGGGCATTCTTAAAAAAATATATATAACAGAACTTTCTCACGAGAAAAGAAAATAGTACAAACAAAATTACGGGAACAATAACATAGCATTAGCTATGGAAGGGGCATCTTCACATTGTCAATGGATTGTTATCAAAGTTCTTTAACAATGGGAATTAAGTTGGGGAAGGGTGTAGTGATGGTGCATGTACCATGGAGTGTTATGTACGCATACCACAGAAGATATGTATGCTGACTGCCTACATTTGTTTGTTACTTGCGAAGATAATTTCCGACTCACTGATTTTTTTTTAGACAACCGATATCAATGATAAAGACTTTCAGTTGTAATCTAGAACAACTTCCCCGCGAGGACCAGCCTATACTCCCATGTGCAAGAAATTGATCCGATGATAAGAACATCCCCTGACAACTATATAAGAAGTAGACCATAGATTGGTAAAGTATGTCTTGCTGATAAAATGAATGCATTGCATGGGTACTGTAAATGAGATGTACCCAGACTTCTGATGATAGAGACACGCACAAAGGAAGACCACCGGCCAATGGTACCAACATAGACTCTTATATATTGTGCGCAGACCATGAATGGTTTCAAACACTAAACTGATGGTAGTTGCGATCATCGGATTATTCCATGTTGTTCTTTTCTGAAGATGGGGCTTCTCATTCTAGTACTTCACCCATGTAACTTTCTAAATTAGAAAGGCAAATGCACACGTGTGCTATATTTTTGTCATTGGACTTGGTTTTTGGTACTGAATTTCATAGGTAAAAGATATGAATGGGATAAAGAAGATCCTGACGACAATCTCATCAGCACTCACAAGAGAACACCAAATTGAGCAAGCTAGAAGTGGGACCAGGTGCCCGGGACCTCCTGTTTGGCTAGCCACACCCACCGTCGAATGTTCACGCACGAAAATGAAAATATCTACATAACACGCACTGTCTGAGGTAATGTCTATAGAAAGTTCTATGGCGACCATGTCAGGGAAAATATTTAAAACACTGTCAAACCCCTTGCAGGGAACTTTTTTACGAACTCCACGCGGCAAAGGTAAAGGTAAAAGGTAGGGTTTATAGTCTCGTTCGCCTGAGCCTCATGCGACTTCCACAATTACCTCCCTGTCGAGACCTGTGTAATTCAGTGCATTCTCAACTCAAGCAGAACTGCCGTTTAGGCGCTAATGCTTTTCATTCACATCATAAGCTCGTCTCATATGCCAGGTATCCGGTTTACTCCTGGGTGGAGAGAGTGCAACGTAGTGTAAAGTAACTTGCTCAAGGTTACAATGGTTTTGCAAGGATCGGCCACGGTGATATTCGAACCCAAGACCTAAGGGTTCGTAGTCCACTGCGCTAACCACTACGCCACTAGCACTACCAAGAACGTATATAAATACGTCCCTGCTACTACAAAGGGTATAAGTGTGACACAAATGAAATATTAAGAATATCCAGACGACAGTCTCAATAGCAATCACAATGGAAAACCAAATTGATCATCGCCGGACCCCTAGCAATGACAAATATGGACAATGACCATATCCCATTACACAGTACAAAATCGATAATTCAGGAAATCACAAACCAAAGGCATACGAAATCAGGATAAAACAGGAACCAATGCAAACAAACAAAAACCTCCACCACATGAAGAGAAGCGAACTCCCAATTAGGAGTGATACCAGGTGCCAAGGAAGAGTCTCCTGCTTGCATGCAACACCCGTCGCTTCAATTCGGCAGAAATATCACATCCGGTTACTTCCATTTCGGAAGATATAAGTATAGTCTGTGGTTGGGTGGTTCAAATGGTCTAAGACAGAATATCATTCACCATTTTGGACAATTGGACATCTTAGTGTATGATGACTTCCCCGTGTCGACCGTAGATTATCCTCAGTGACGATGTTAGTCGATCACTTGTCATCTGAAAGACGCCTAGCTCTCAGAATAAAATCTCTATATTTGGTACTTGCTCTTGTATAGGGTATCAATTGGGATATGAACACGCCATAAGCAGGCGATGAAAGATGTTGCTACACAGAAAAGGGAAGTTTGTGATGCTGAAACTGAAGTTGTCATGTTTGTCATAAAGTGAGGTGTTCATGTAACCATCAGTGTCATAGGGCAGCATTATGTCCAAATAGGATGCTGAATTATATGTCTCCGTAGTTTCTTTGACTTATAGCTCCGACGGATAGATTCTGCTAAGGTAATCCGCGAAATTTGGATTATTGATGGACAGCACATCGTCTGTATATCTGTAAGTGAAGTTAAAGTCAGGAGCTAAGTTTCTTTCCCTTCAGAGACCAAAAATTGAATGAATGAAGCTAGAGGTGGGACCAGGTGTCAATGTTGAGTAAACATCCCTGTTTGGCTAGCCGTACCCGCTGTCGATGTTCACGCACGAAGATGAAACAATATCTATGAAACATGCACTGTCGGAGGTCATGTCTATATAGAAAGTGCTATGGCGACCATGTCAGGATAAACATTTAAAACACTTACTGTCAAATCCCTCGCGGGGAACTTTTTACGAGCTCCTCACGGCAAAGGAATCTAAGCACTCAAAGAACAGATAACCATTTAACCAAGGCCAACCAGACTGAAGGATCCACGATGCGTATCTTCGTTTTGTACGTAACATGCATGAAGAAATTCAAAGTATGGTTAAAGTACCACCATGATTAAAAACAACACTAGATTTGTTCTGCTAATGTAAATTGCATGTATAATACTAGTAGTACAAGGAGTACATTTTAATCCCTTTCAGGGATCGCCTGCAAAATGTGACTTTTTCCTATGCTGTCGAGGGGGAAGCAATGGAACGGTAAGTAGTCTCAATCTAGTAATATCTCAAATAGATTTGAATATTTTACACAATATTTCAATTAATTAAACCTCGAGGATACATTTTTGGAAAATTCACCAGCATGCTGTAAGCTTAAGAGAGCACATTGTCGTACAGATATAATGGAAATATAAGGTCTGGAATATGAGGATTCCTGTAGGCTGTGCCAAAAAGGGATGTATCTGCTTAATGTGATGACATCGAATCATTTATATTATAAAAACCAGGGGAAAGCAGGGAAGTATGGGACATACGGTTGTGATCTACCTCGGCGAACTGTTGATGTTGTTTTGAAAAATATACGAAAGCTCCGTCCAAAACCAGACCTCATAATATATACAGGTATATTCATAGTTAAGCAAAACATGAGATCCATTTTGCATAAGAAAATAAAAAAAGTCAAGAACATTACTTCGATGCTAATGAAAGATAATACTGATGTACGTATCTAATGTAGGCGACTCTCCCCCTCATGATGTGTGGGATCAGTCATACGCTGGTCAGCTGAAAACAGACCGACTGGTCATCAAGAGACTTACCAAGGTTCTACACGGTATTCCTGTACTTCCTGCGCTAGGCAACCACGGTACATATAGCCACAATGTATACCCTAACACATAATTTGAGCAAATTCTTTCTCCTAAAAGTTGAATAAATACTAAAAACATCTCAAATATTGTTTGAGATTGTAGTTATTTTCTTTTATAATTATATTTTCAGGGACGTTTCCACAAAATTTGTATAGTCCAGATGATCCATATTTTAAGGTAAGTACATGTATTATTCATATATCAATGATTCAAAATGCATAGAATCTCGCTCAAGATACTTTCAAATTTTCGAAACATGCATTTGCTCGTATATACATTTTAGAAACTGAACAAGAAGCTAGCCAACCATTGGAGAGGTTTATTCCCGGAGAGGTCATCCCAGTGGCGCAGTATTGTAGCAGGAGCCTACTACTCCTACAATGTCAGACCGGGACTCCGAGTTATCTCAATCAATACACAGTTCTGGTCAGATATTTAGTGCAGAAACTCACTCACTTCAAATTCACTGCCTTTCACAAATTTGAAAGTTTTATACACATGAATTGAAAATCCATAGAGGCCCATCGAAATTTATCTTAACCTTTTTCATCATGTACGACGCAAAATATTTAATAGAAACCCTGTCATCAAACATATATATAGCTCTTTTCTCTAAATGCCTTTTTATTGCTCTTCTTTATTAGGTATACATTCAACTTCTATACACTGACGATTAACAAAGCCAAAGTTTATCGTAAACATCTTAAATTCATAAGGATGCACTTGAGGAAAGCCAGAAAAAGGAAAGAAAAGGTGATAAAGAAAAGACCAGACCAATCCCTATTCACAATTACATTTTTAATTGCAAAATATTGTTAAAACCTTTAAGCAACAAAGCTCTGTTATCCGAAAACAATAAACCAAGCACTACTCAACTAACAATGACAAATACGGATAATGACGAAACTACTAGTACATGTATCTAGAAAGCGAGTGAGCATAAATCATTTAACCTGGAATATACCCAGGAAGAGTGAGCATTCCTAGCTGCTAGCTTGCCGTACTTGATATCTTTCTATGATACAAATTCTGAAATTTGAATTCATTGGCACCAACTACACTGCAAATACTGTTGTGTCATCATAACAGTGACAAGTCTGCCTGATCTCATTAAAACTAAAATTCAAAACAGAACCTGCCACTGCTACGTCTTTAGAAAGCTTCAATCCATTCGGATGTTACATTACTATGCTCGCTGATACTTCCTTCTCTTGTTCTCTTCCAATCAATGAACTTCTATAAATATACTCTACCTCAGATTGAATTTATTTAAAGGTGATTTTGATGGGACACATCCCACCAGGCGATGTAGGTTCAATAACCTTGGCCTACGGCGATTTCCACACAGAAATGGTGAACAAGTTTCACGACGTTATAGTGTTGCAGGTTTTTGGACACACCCATCTTGATCAATTTGAATTGGTGAGCATATATGGATGCATTGACACTTTTCAGCTAGATTAATGAAATTGGATCACAGACAATATAAAATATCGCAATATTTTAGCAATTGTGTTAATTTGAAAAAATAAGTGATTGTAAGTAAGAGAAAGGAGGGGATCTCCAAGAACACCTACTTGCAGCACCAAAAGCAAACCCCAAATCACACACTGTAAAACACATAGAAGACACAAAGTCAGTTTGTTTTTCAGAGAGAACAATTTGCATACATACATATGATCATGACCGAGAAGAAATCACAACTAATTAGCTTGGACGTTAATTTATCTTGGAAAAGTATTTACATGCACATACATGCCTTTTCTAGGTGAGTGCACGTGACGATATAGATGACGTCAGGGGAGTATTGTTCATAGCACCTTCTGTAACTACTTATTCAAAGACTAATCCCTCTTTCCGTATGTATCATCTGGATGGCTCAAGCTACCAGCTCCTTGATTATGAGCAATACTTCATGAATCTCACCGCTGCTAACGGTAATTAATTCTAAATTAAATTGTCTACAAAATGTTTTTTTCTTCATTATAATGAGCTAGACCAATAAAAGAATAAAGAAAAGTAAATATTTATCGTAAAGATACACACTTCTGTCGATGTTACCTTGATACATATACAATGTATGTCCTTGAAGAAATACAATTAATAAACATATGTATCTTATCGTAGATTTTGGAAATATTTCGATGAAGAAGTTGTACAGTGCGCAATCAGAGTATAACCTGACTGACATGAGCCCAGAGTCTTTCTTAACTCTCTCTAAAAGGTAACTATCTTTTTGTGTATGTACATTAGACTCCCTCCTTATATGCTTGGTCATTCGTGTTTCAGTTATGTCTTTGCTAGTTTACCTATTTATTTTATATTTACATTTCCATTATCTTCAATATTATTTGTTGGTGTAATTATTTGATGCCATCATGTGTGTGGGTTCCGTGGTGGATAATGCAGCCTTGTTTTGTTGGGGATCTTTTCTTTAATCTCCTTTTTACATGTAGATCCTTACTCTTCTTTATGATCTTTATGTGAGCTGATATTTCCAAGTCCTTAATATTCACTATGTTCTAGCTTATATAAGTCATTCAAAACTAATTTCGATATCAATTTGATTCAGTTATGCTACTGAATCGACCCTACAGTTTTGGAGCCGCGGCGCACTCTTTGCAAAATGCACAAATTGTAATTTAAATTAAAAAAAAACATTTGACTGTGTCTGAAAATCATAAAATAATAAAGTACGACTGAGGAGGATTTACTAACCGAAACACGTGTCTGAAAATCATAAAATAATAAAGTACCACTGAGGAGGATTTACTAACCGAAACACGTGTCTGAAAATCATAAAATAATAAAGAACCACTGAGGAGGATTTACTAACCGAAACACGTGTCTGAAAATCATAAAATAATAAAGAACCACTGAGGAGGATTTACTAACCGAAACACGTGTCTGAAAATCATAAAATAATAAAGAACCACTGATGAAGATTTACTAACCGAAACACGTGTCTGCATGGTGCATTATAATTGGTTTGAAACTTTCTTCAAGAAAGTAAAGAGTTTGAACACTTCCGTATTATTGAAATGAACAGCTTATCTTATCAACAGTAAATTAGTTCCACGTAGTCTAAACTCTTTTTAAAGAAGATTTTCTCTCTTTGTTTCGGGGGTCATGACTCCTGTGCAATCCCAATTCCTTTTATTTTTGACTTATGGTCGACAACAAGATTATGGCCACGTTTTGATAGTATATAAACGTTGGTGCAATGATGATTTTAGTTCTTTTGGTGGTATTTACGTTGATGCATTGATGATTCTAGTTCTTTATTGTAAGCTCATTCCCCTTTATGTTGCAGGTTAGAGGATCGTGACGACGAAGTTTTTACCACATATCGTCGAAATATGTACGTAGGTGGACCGGTGGTACCCGAGTGCGGTCCTCTTTGTCGAATCACCACCGTATGCCAGACTAGATCATCATCACTCCGGACTTATATCAAATGTATCTTAGGGGGACTTGGACCTCAAAAATTGCACTGATGTAACATTAACACTAACATATAAAAGTCTTTCATTTTATACATACATGTATACTAGTATGAAGTTTAGAATATTAAAATATTAATATTAGTTTTTAAGAAGGTCAGAAAGGTATTATCCAATCTCATATAGAGGACAGAGGAAAAAATTGAGGGAAATTGAAAATATTTCCAGAATGACAATTTAGCGGAATACGCAAACTTGTAAGACAGACGCCACGCAAAAGTTAACAAACAAACAAACAAACAACCAGAGATAATTTAAAAAAAAGAAAAGAACATGCACTTTTACAAAGAGGACAAACATAATCCAAGCAAAGACACTTTTATTTTAAACATATCTACATTGTATATTTATTTCGATCTCGTGAAAATACAACAACAACAATATACTGTAATGGCAATTAAGATAGGAGAACAAGCGGATTTCCGCTTAATTAAAATCATTTTTGACAGTAAATTCAACAGTATGTTCGAGAGGGATGGAATCAAACGAAATGTGATATCCTGTCTCATATCAGAACTAATCAATGAATACAATGCGGTGATCGATCGATGGAATAACAGAAAAATGAACAAATAAACAAAACGACAATAGGACAATAATTTTAATTTCAATCCAAGCAGAAAAGGAAAATCTTAACAAAAAAAAAAAACACCGAAGAGTTACCCTTTATTTAGTCGAGAAGGTAAGACAAAATCATTAGAATCAAAAATTACTGTCAGCTTCTTTTAAAATTCCGATCTATACAAGCAATAGAGTATATTACTTTGGGTATTACACAACTTGCCTTTTATGGTGATATGATGAATCAAAGGTGTAGACAGCATAAGCATCGAAAATGCGCCAGAATCATCAAACGCCTTTTATACCGTGGATATGATCCTTATGTCATCAGACGGACACTAGGCTTGGCACTTCCTACAATGACCAATCTATAGTCTTGTACATGCGCATTCTTAAGATTTGCACTCGGACTGACTGTGACGACGGGACTCCATGTTGGGCCCTGTCCAAACCTCTTTAGAGAAGGCAGGGCCCCCAACCACCGGTCTTCTCTGAATGTCAGTCGGCTCGCTACAGCCGGCAGAGCACTGGACTGTATTAAGTACGCTACCCAAATTTATTCCATTTACATATTCATCTGTGTTGCTTGGGTCCCAGAGTATTACTGCCTTGTTTTTGTGGTCATCTTACAGTGAGGAGGTTGTTTTACAATTTAATTGTGAGTTCTTTGAGACCTTTTGGTAACCAGAAAGGTGGGAAGGTTGTGTGCTACGTAATCCGGATAACCACACCATTTGCTACTTGCGTAGCAAATGGCCGTCCTAATTCGGCAACGGTTATCCATTGGCCTCGTTGGATTATGTTTAGTCTTTTGTGTCTAATGTTTATGTGTCTTGTGTCTCTTTTTCGTCTCTTGCTGTGCTCGTCTTTGAGTTTTCGCATGGGATATTTGGCGTTTTACTGTTGTTACTGCAACAGGGTCTGGTTGGAGATCCCCTCCCTTCTAGTTATGCGCGACTCTTATCATTTTCGTAATATAAAACAGGTCTCTTTGAAGCAGCATTCGCGACGCCTCATGAATAAACATTAATGAAGTACCTATCAGTTATTCATGCAGTCTCAAAGTTGAGAAAGCAAGGCAAAATCATTAGAATTCCCATAGGAACAGTTGCGAACCTCGAAATAAATAACATTCCGAAGTGAGAGCGAGTACCCGGGGAGAGTCAGCGTTTCCTGATTACATGCAACAACCGCCGCAACAGATCCATGGAAACCTACCAAACTCGCTGATTGTCTCGATGCACATATTGATGCACACACCATGCTTCCGTTATAGAATTAGTTCTTTACCTAAATTGTGCTAGGAAGAGCATGTCATTGGATTTCCTCTCGGTTAAGTAACTTTCTTTGTCACACTCTTTTTCCTAATTTACGAATGACACGTACAATATTGATACTTAATGTTCAACAGGATAAATTACCAAAACGACAAATCCGAAATCCTTAACCAACAATCATACAAAACCAGGTAAAAACAAATGGAAAATAAAGCAAGCAAACAAAACTTTGAATTTTATTCAAGAAGGTAACAAGTTGTAACACTTCCATATTATTAACATGTGAATAGAGGTAAACTCATTAAAAAAGGGAGTGATCGAGGCCAGGATCTCTAGAAAGAGCAAGGAACCATATTTCGCCGGTGACCATATTTCGCCGTTTCATAGTTAATTGCTTCTCCTTAGTTATCGGAATTGTTTGTAAAGTTTATTGTTCTATATCCTACCAAATATGACCGTAGTAGTCATTTTTTGTTATATTGTGACATCTCTTGATTTTGATGAAAAATACGGTAAAATGAGGAAAAATTAATGAAAACACCAAATTTTAGACGTAAACATCCGACATTTTTACGAAAACAAAACAAAGAAACATTTTATATTTTATCGGGGATCATTTCTTAGAAGTAGTAGTGACAACAGATTTCCAGAAAACAAAATCATTTTTTTTTCCGGTTTGTGTGCATATAGGATACTTATCAACAAAAACGGCGAAATATGGTAACCCATGGAAACGAAATATTTCGACGTTTTATAAGGAAACAGTAAACTGGGTAAAATAGATTATTTTTGTAGTATTTCGATCGAGAAGCGCGTTAAATTATATTCTAGCAATACCAATCATTGAATTCGCCTCCAAGTATGGAAAAGGAGCTGTAACGATAAGACGTAAAATCTGCCCTGAAAAGTGGAAAATTAAAAAAAAGAAGGGAAATTTGAAGAAATTTTTCAGTAGAAATATCAATTAACTAAATGCATATCTGAATTTAATGTCTGATTTAATAAATTATCAATAACAATACCGATATTTTGGTTAAAATTTGCGATTTTTCTTAGACTATAGAAATCAACGGGAAACGGAAAAGTTTTCTTCAACATTGTTCCACCCCGAGTTACAAAATGCCACTTTTACCAAAGGTTTATTTTATTAACACCAATTTTCTGACCAAGTGTGGTTCTGTAACTCGGGGTGCAACAATATCCCACAGACGAAAAACGAAAAAAGGGGAGATGGGCTATTTTTGAAGAATCTGACTTAAGGAGATCCAGGACAGCCAGACTAAATAAAGATCCTATCATTTAATTTTCCTAAAAATTATAGATGTTTATAATTGAAACATACTTTTTCTACATGCAAAGTTTCATCAATAAAACAACCTGTGCACAGAGTCCAGTGTAAGTACGGAATGCATTGTAGGTGGCGCATAAGCGACGCAGTGCTAATAATATGAGTATGGAACGCCAAATTAACAGAAACTCAAATAATTGGAGAGCTCTTCAATTAATTAAAAGGCTCTTTAAAAGAATTAGAGAGCTCTGTAATTCCATAAAAGAGCTCTTTAATTCTATTATTGCGCTCTATAATTCATTTATTGCGCTCATAAATACAATTAGAGAGCTCTCTAATTCTTTTAAAGAGCTCTTTAATTCGCATCATTTATTGAGCGCAATAAATGAATTAAACAGCTCTCTTATTTTATTATTGAGCGCAATAAATGAATTAAAGAGGGCAATAACTGTTTTATTGCGCTCAATAATACAATTAGAGAGCTCTTTAATTCTTTTAATGAGCGCAATAAATATGTGAATTAAAGAGCTCTTTAAAAGAATTAAAGAGCTCTTCAATTAATTACAGAGCTCTATAAAAGAATTGAAGAGCTCTCAAAAACAATTATAGAGCTCTTTAATTCATACAAAGCCGATTTTTGTAATTAAAGAGCTCTTTAATTCAATTGAAGAGCTCTTCGATTGTTTTACAGAGCTCATTAATTTAATTAAAGAGCTCTATAATTCTTTTAGAAAGCTCTTTAATTATAATATGGATATGTCCGTTTTAAAGAGCTCTCTAATACAATTAAAGAGCTCTCTAATACAATTGAATTATAGAGCTCTGTAAAAGAATTAAAGAGCTCTGTAAAAGAATTGAAGAGCTCTCTAATTACAATAATCGGCAATGTATGAATTAAAGAGCTCTATAATTTAATTAGAGAACTCTTCAATTCTTTTATAGAGCTCTTCAATTCTTTTATAGAGCTCTATAATTAATTGAAGAGCTCTCTAATTCTTTTAAAGAGCTCTTTAATTAATTGAAGAGCTCTCTAATTATTTGAGTTTCTGTTAATTTGGCTTTCCATAGAGTACAGAATCATGTTGCATATACAATGCAAGTTCTAAGTATGTACGAAGTTTAAAGATGATATATAATTTCTCTTGCTGTACTATTTAAAAAAAACAGGGGGGGGGGGAGGATGTCGCTCATTGACAGCGGTATCAGAATTTAGAATAAGAAAAACTACCAAAAACCATTGTAAGTAGCGCCACCTTGGGAAAAAGTTCAATGAAGGAATAAGATGTATTTCCATTTATCCAAAAGCCTGCCAAACATAATACTAGTAATTACTATTTGAATCTGCTATTACAAAAAAACTACTCCGACAAAGGGTGAAAAACAGAAAGTATTTTCAAAACAAATAATACAATCTACTTTTTGACAGCGTCTCCTAAAATGCATTCTACAATTTCTGCCCTCCGAAATTGCACTGGAGGTAATTCATTAGATAAGTTGTCCTTCGTGTTTCTGTGCAGCTGTGCCATTGTCTCTGTCTGTTTGTCCAATTTTTCTCTTTGCGTTAGAAAGTTCTTTTATTGATTTTTTTTCCCCAAAATTCGTTAGCCTTTCGATTGTTGTTTTTGGAATCTGCTTTCGGACTTTTGTAATTGACTTCTAAAAACATTCCGCAAAGAAGCAAAAGTTAAACCTCAATGGAGATAAGTCGGCAGCGATTGCCTATTCTGGTTTTTGGACGGTGTTTTGGTATCTATGGTGTTTTGTGTTCCTTGTATCGTTTGCGTCTCCTCTGTGTTTTTCGCATCGGGTGTTTCGTTGTTTTGCTGTGGTTGCTGCAACCGAAGCCTTTTTTTTTATTTTTAGATCCCAGCCTTTCTTGGACATAAGTTTGCACTTTCTAAAAATAACGTTTTGTGGTTTCAATGGCGAGTTTTTCCCTTTAAGGCACGGTCCATTTGATATTCGGGGGGGGGGCTTGATTATTTTTCGAAAAAAATAATTTTGTGCTGAATTTTGATGAAAAAAATTAATTTGCTTATGGTGTGAATATCGAATATCAAATGGACCGTGCCTAATTTATGTGGGTTATTTTTTCCTGATAGCCAGCTTGGTTTTGCCACTTTTGGGAACAACACCTGCAGCTTAATTAACAGAAATAAAAATCATACGTGTATACGCTCTATGCTGTCAGTAGTGACTTTGAGGTAGAGATGGCCGAGTGGATAAGGCGTTCAACTCTCACGCAGACGACCGGGTTCGAATCCCGGTGTGGTCATATGAGAGTTGAAAGTCATATCCATTCGTTCGTCTCTACCGAGTCTCCTGACCGGGGGACTATAAAGGGCCCGGTTAGGTACCCAAGTTCATGCTGCTGCAAGGGTATCCAGGTGTGGTGGCACCTTATAAAAGCCGTTGGAAATACGGACCATCCAAGCAGTACATAATTATACAACCCTCCTGCATACATGCATACACCACATACACAAGTGGAGGGTGGGCATCAAAATGGGGTAGTACTCCGCCCCTTAAATAATAGAAGGGGTTTTGAGGCACCCCAGAGGGGAACGGCCTGGCTAGATTACTCTGTAACGGGCAGTTGGCGAATGAGTTCCCCGCAATATAACATCAATACAGCCAACTGATCCAATAGAGGGCTGGACATCAAGTGCCCAAACAGAAAGAAAGTGACTTTGCCCCGGTAACATTTGTGGAAGGATTGATGATCATGTATCGATTGCTTTAACTTAATTCCATGCTATTTGCCGGAATGTTTCTGTTTAATATAAAATTCAAGGTTACCTTATGGTTACGATGACCTACTGTCCTGTTCACTAAATCCAGAGCACCCTGTTTGGGCGATTTATTCTGTCGCCTGAAGAATTTTGCTATAAATTATTGTTTCCAAGAATTGACCTCCTTTAGTAGTAACTGGAAATTAACTTCAACTTACCCAATCAGCTGTCTTCATTTTCAGCGATTTTACTATAGAAAATCCCCGTGGACTTTTTATTTTCCGTCCTATTTCTAACTAAGCTGACGCACAGCCAAAACGATGGTATTTTCTGTTACGACTACAGGAGTACTATAAAATTGATATCTTTTTGGAAGATGACATTATCATATTTTAGAGAAAACCGGGAAAACAGGGTGCTCTGGAATTAGTGAACAGGACAGTAGTATTATATAGAGTTCAGCCTTAATTCGTTTCATTCTTTTCACGAGTACAACATGATTGCCCCGCCCGACCGCACCCCCCCCCCCTCGCGAAATTAGTTACTTTCACCAAATTTGTATATCAATAATAGACATTAGTATATCAAATTTACTCTCTTTTTTTTTTACCAAACATGGTGCTCAGTGTACCGTCGGCCTCGGGGAAAGGGGGGGGGGGCACGATCATGTCTCACATGTCAAAAAAAAGGAAAAGGGAAAAACGCTAATCCTTTGGTTTTCTTTAATAAATTTAACAAATGGGAAAAGGGTAGGTGAACTCGGATTAGTCTGCATGTAGTATCAACAAGGTATATTCAATCCGAAAGAGAATTCACTTCATGGTGTGGTCCAGAAAATGTGAGTACTTTTGCCCGCATGGACAAAGAACCGAGAATGCGCTCTCCTAGTTTTCATTTGTTAAAGAAAGATAACTCGCACAAAAAGCGCCACCACGCAACAAAATCCAAACATGTCGGAGGAACTGTCAAAACTTGCTCAACTGAAAGAATGAATTCGAGCAATCCATCATCAGATTCGTATGTTTCAATACAGATGTACAGATTTTACAAGAAAAACTCGTAACCTGATCATTTTGGTGACGAGTTGTCTAGTCAAGTCGTAACCAGGTGACGACTTGACCAGACAAATCGTCACCAAAACTTAGAAAAAATCCTGATAAAAAATGATCACCAAAACTTAGAAAAAATCTTTATAAAAAGTCGTCACCACAACTTAGAAAAATCGTGATAAAAACTTGTCACCAAAACTTAGAAATTTTCGTACAGTGTAATAAAAAGTCGTCACCAAAACTTAGAAAATTTGACCGATGTAGCTTTGAATCTTTCAATCTATTGGTCATGTGACAGTTACAGACCAATTAGAAACATGTATGTACGCCGAGACATAGGTCTAAAGATACGAACGTTCGTATCCGGAGCCACTGCCTTAGGACAATTGGCCTTTGTTCAGTTTAGGGGACATATGAATTACTTTGGAAACTGGATAAGCAGGAATTTGACATTTTTATTATGCAAACCTCACTTAGTCGTAAACTTTGGCATTTCAAAGTTAACAATCGTGCAATCAAACTTTGTAGACAAAACTCATTTCACTCACTCACAGTCTGTGCGTCTCTCTTTGGAAATTGGATAAATGCGATTCTTGATTACTTTGTCATGCCAACATTTAAATAAACTCAAAATATCATCGAATAGGTCTCACTTAGTCTTAAAAGTTGGTAAATGTTATTTGGTCATAGGTTTATGCAATCATGTTAGTCAGACAAAATACATGTACTTTTTAGATGAGGCGTTTTCAATACTACATTTCAGTGTGACATTGCTGAGTTTAACATTAAGCCTATGGAAAATGTGACAAATTAACGGTAAAAATTAGCATGGGAAATGCCCATCTGAAACTTATTTTGTCTATAAAGTTTAATTGCGTGCATTGATTAATGTATAACCTATATACAGTACATGTACCTAAATTTACTACTAAGTGAGATCTATTGAATGGTACACAAATAATGTATCAATTTCATTTAAAATTTTGCATGAGAAAGTAGTTGAAATTGTGTTTCTCCATTTTCTAAAGTGAGCTGTGCGTACAGTAGTTGGGCCATTTATAGCTCACCTCACAAAGTGAGAGGGAGCTTATGCTATCACCCTGTCGTCGACGTCTGCGTCCGCATCAGCGTCCGCACTAGTATGTTAAGAAGTTTTATTTCTCTATTATAAGTTCAAGGAAGGCCAAACTTGTACAGATGATGCGTCTTTAAGAGTAGATCACAAATCTACATTCAAATGTAGGTCATGACCTATATTTTCCACTTGAGTGCACATGTTAGGAAGATTTGGGTATCAAAGTTAAGAAGTTTTATTTCTCTATTATAAGTGCTAGGAAGTTCAAACTTGCACAGATGATGCATCTTTAAGAGTAGATCACGAATCTACGTTCAAATGTAGGTCATGACCTATATTTTCCGCTTGAGTGCACATGTAGGGAAGATTTGGGTATCAATGTTAAGAAGTTTTATTTCTCTATTATAAGTGCTAGGAAGTTCAAACTTGCACAGATGATGTGTCTTTATGAGTAGATCATGAATCTATGTTCGAATGTAGGTAATGACCTACATTTTCCACTTGAGTGCATATGTTAGGGAGATTTGGGTATCAATAGAGTATACCCATTCAGGCAAAATTTGGGTCAATAAATGAAATACTCTACTTCCCTTTTCTATTTTGTTTTTGTGTGGTATCATTTTTGTTGGTTCTCAGTAGGACAGGTTTTCACATTCAAAACTGTGTATTTATTGACTCCTGCCATGATAGAATGCTTCCATGAGGTGAGTTTTGTAATCTTTGATTACACTGTGTCCCTTACTAGTTATCCCTGTGACTATGTAATGTTTTCCATACATGTAGGCACATTTGGTGTCAAACTCTGCAATGTCACTATTATGATTTTTTATACCCCCTGTCTGTCCATCCGGTTGAGAAGTTTGAAAGCAAATTTCTTTTATGCTATTAATGGTAGGCCATTCATATTTCACACACACACTCAACATAAAGAGACTACAGTTTTGAGGGGGGGTATAATTTGTCCACTTTAGGGCAGTTCTAGTTTCTTAAAGATCAGAATTCATAGCACTCGATTGTCAAAAATTCAACCCCATTCATCCCACTAAAATTCCCCCCATTTACAAAAAAAAACTTTTCTACAAAAATCCACAAAATTTCACATAACTTTACACTTTGAATGATACAAGATTAATCAAGCTAGGAAAATTAAGTGTTATAATTTGGTTTTTGATCCTACCACACTAGTAAATGATTTCCCCTTTATTAGCAAAAACAGAGAGAATATTCGGAATTTCATGCACAATTTTTTAAAAATAAAGTTTTCATGAATAAAAAGTTGTTTACAGTATAATTGATAAATGCTAAATGATGTGTTACATTTATATTTTGTCTTTGTACTTGTAGTCTTGTGTCAAATGCATTATGGAAACAACTGCAAACTGTTTTATCTTTTATGTTTGTTTAAAAATGTATATCTATATGTATTGAACATAATGCATACTAATAACATAAATTTGCGTGTGAAATGAATGTTGCAGCAAGTTTGGCACTGTGTGAAAAATAATTTTTGTATCAGCTTTTTGTTTTCTTGTTACAAATGATTTGTTCTTGTTTTAGTGAGATAAGGTGATGGACATTAATAACCTGCTTTTGGTTGGTGTGTATGTATGATCATCTGTATGTCAACAACTCACAAGTGAAATGGAAAGGAGTGTGGGGTAACTGTTTTCATCATTTTATTGAAGCAATTTGTTGCAGTGAAAACATTTTAAGTGTATCATGATCTAATCGTTAACATGGGATTCTAAACTACTACATGAAGCTAGAGTGTTTACATGTTGTAACTTACATACTGTATTAGTAAATGCTGATTGGCTTAATGTAAAGTTATTGTATCCCAATGTACTTTTATGCCTGTGACAGACAATTCTGTCAAATGCTGTTGGAAAGATCAGCCTGATTGTGATGGAAAGACATTGTCATATATACATGTAGTATTCCACTTAACAAGAGACACAGGGGCCACATCGCTCACCTGGGAATATTGGAAATCTTAAAATTAAAATGTGATTTATATAATTCAAATTATGAGCTGAGCCTTATGCAATAATCAATAAGTGCATAAAGCCATCTTTTGAGAGTTAATGAGAGAAGTATTATATTATTAAATATCATTTGAATGTATTCATTTTAAGTAAGAGGCCCTTTACAGAAACCAAAACCCAAGTACTGCTTCTAGAAATGTCTCCCCCCCCCCCCTTCCTTAATTCGCAAAATTGTGAAGTATTAGAATTTTTTATAGTTTTAAAAATTGGAATTCTGTCAAATGTTTTTCACAAAAGCATTTATTTATTGAATTCTATCTAGTAATAGAATACATCATCAATACACCAACATTATTAGATTAGGAGAAAATTTCTATAGAAAAAAAATGTTGACTTGAAATAAAAATGCTCAATGGCAAAATTTAAATTATTCAGATCTAAAACGCTGAGAAAATGGGCAAAGAATGAAAAAGAAAGAAAAAGAACCTGTAAGATTGTATATGTATATTTTGTTGTAACCTGTTGTGATTTTTGATACACAGATCCAGGCTGCAAACCCTGTTTCAGCAGCTGGAGAAGATTGGAGGGAAAGCAGTTAGAAATCAGACAAGTACAGAAGACCTACAACAAATCAGATATGTAACATCCAAAATTCACCAGATTTTCAACACTCAGGGTGAGATATCTTTCTTCCATACCAGATAAGAACATTCCTTATTTGGTATAGAAAATCTTAATAAACAGATTTCTCAAATTTTACATTATATTTTGTAATGTACTCTATCAATTTGATCATTCCTCAAACTGATTATACTTTCTCTTTCTTAGCATGAAACTAGTAAGACCAGTTAAACTCTTTATTCAATACTGAATAGGCATTTGTTTCATTCAGTTTAAACTAATCATGTACAGCTGACACTCGTTATCTCGAAGTCGATGGGCCCACTGAAAATACTTCGACATAAGCGGAGTTCGAGATAAACGTCAATCGAATTTACGGTGTATTTTCGAATGTATTGTACCACCTATAAGGCTAAAAGAATCGTTTTGCTATTGTATTTTATACAATAGATATCGCAGCTTAAAAGGCTAATCATGCTGACAATGTTTACTTCACAACGTAGAATAGATTCTAGAAGTGCAATAAACGTATTCTTAATACTGAAATTTTACGAAGAGGCGCATTGAGAACGTCAGGTATTTTTATTCCTTGTGTGAACCCCCCCCCCTTTCCGCGCCGATCGCCTTGGCCCTGATATAATACAAGTTTGGTTGTCTTATCAATCTGTCATAAGCCGTTTACCTTCAAGAGTTTTATATCATTGTGTCATCAAAGTACAATGAAGACATTTGTTCGTACGCTATTTATTTTTTTCGTCTGCTAGATTTCAAAGTCATTACATGTCTTCATTCTTCACTTAAATTTACTCGCATGCAATCAAGTTTAATCATCTTCCTCTTAGTGTATGAAATTTTATGTATGGATTATTTTGTAGATGATCAGTATAATCATTGTTGCTCAAATTGCTTTATTTCAATTACGATAAATCTTGCGAATTTTTTTTTGGGGGGGGGGGGGTTGTATTGGTTTGTTTATTTTTTTTAGCCGTCGCTTCTCATAAGAATTTCAACATAACAAACAATGCAATTTTAATGATTGAAATATGCACATATCATTGTTTCCGCAATGATATTATCTAATTAACTGTTATCTCCCTTAATTTAATTTGTTGTCACGGTCGATCAAACAAAGGCGAATCAGTCAACCTGTGTTACCGGTACCTATAATTGATTGTTTACCATGCGAATTCACTATTGTTTGGTACGTTAATTGGTTTGTTTATACAAACATTAGGACTTCGACTTAACGAGTATAAAATACACGAAGAAAATGACTTCGGACTTCGAAATTACTTCGAGATAAGCGAAATTTCGAGATAACCAATTTCGAGATATCCGAAGTCAAATTGGTTAGAATATGAAGGAAAAAAGATGGGACCGCCCCTCGACTTCGAGATAAACGGAATTTCGAGATAACCTAGTTTGAGATAAGGAGTGTCAGCTGTACATAGGACTACAAGCAGAAGAATATGAAAATACATATATTATTAATTACAGAGAAGCTTCACAGGGATACAGTTCTCAAGAATCCATCATGGATAGACCTTGTTCTCCTCACACTCAAGGTTTGTATATTCTTACAAACATAGTTTAAAGGAATTCAACACAATTTTCTTACTAGAATTATTATTTAAAAAATTGATTTATGTCTTAACTTTGGATATTACACAAGTGCATTCCTTGCAACAAGACCTTTCTATTGATATTGATCAATGTTATCTTAACCTTGAAGTTTGACATCCTTTTCTACATGTAGACTTGAATCTTGGCCATAACTTTTGAACAGTAAGTGATAGGACTTTCATATTTCACATGTTCATTCCTTGTAGCAAGATCTTTTTATCGATAAGATTCTTTTTACTTTTTGGCCGTGACCAATGAGTTCTACCTAAAATACAGGTACATGTACTGATAACTGTTACCGGTAATACTGACGAAGATCATGATATACATGTAGGTATGTGTTTTTCACAAATACATGTTGCATACTATTGTTAATGTTGTGTTGTTTGTAGGAGAATACGTTTGTTTTTCTTTTACTGCGATGCACTTCATTTTGATGTTTAAATTTCAGAATACAGCAGACAGATCTGTTCAGCTGAATCTCATTCAAGTCCTTTTAGAATTAGCTGGGAAAACACGTAAGGTTGATTTTGTAAACTTACATTATGTATATACATGTACATGAAAAGTGTATACAATTTCAATTAGTGGACATTATTGAACTACAGACCCACATTTCCACAAGTTTGTATGTATTTAGCTGATTGCTTACTTGTGGTACCTACATGTACCTTTCTATGAAAATGCTACTACTACATTTAGAGATGTTTTTTCTGTGTATGACGATCTTTTCAGAAGTAGGGAAAAGAGTGGGCATTCTTGTTAGTGCCAACACCAGCAATGTATTGTTCCAGCTGATCTACAGGGAGGCAGAGGATCAGGCTTCATTGGAGGACACAGTGATGCTGTCACATCAAGTTCTGGCCAAGCTGGCCCAAAAAGGTAAAATGAACACTTTATGAAGTTATATTAGGACATGGTGATGCTGTCACAATCAAGTTTTGGCAAAACTGGCTCAAAAAGGTAAAGTAAACACTTTTGACCTTATCTTATGACAATGTGATGCTGTCACATCAAGATTTGGACAAACTGGCTCAAAAAGGTAAAGTTAACACTTTTGACCTTATCTTAGGACACAGTGATGCTGTCACATAAAGTTAATGAACACTTTTTAATAGGATCATCATACAATGTTACTGACTGTAATGTGTTCATTGACCAGAACAGTTACAGATTTATTCCAGAAATAGAAATGTTAATCTTACATTTTCACCTTTACAGATAGGAAATTTGCCACAAAAGCCCGTTTGAACAGTGTTCTAGTCATAACCCTGAACCTCATCAAAAATAACCTGTATAACTTTCGGAATCTGCAGCCTCTTCTCCAAGTCTTCAAGGCATATACAAACAACAGTAAGTGATAGTACTTCAGTATCCTGCCGTAAGTTATTGGATAAATCTGTTTTTATAGTAAATTTTACTCTCTTCATTTCCATTTTACATGTATCTGTGACATTCAATGGAAATCAGACTCTCATATTCTTTATAGATTCTTACAATTTTGGTTCAGGAATGTACATGTAACTATACCTCTTTATGTACTTCAATTAAATTGTGTGGACTTTTTAACAGGTGTGAATTCTTCATATCTTGGCAAACATAATTCCATTCCGCCCATGTTACGTGTCATACAGCAGTGTGGTAGGAAGCATACAGCAGTCCTCAAACTAGCTCTCGATATCCTCACAAATCTTACAAAGTCACGTAAGTACTAAAACGTAATATTGTCTTAGAAGTACAATTTCACTTAAGAATTGACTGTCCAATTTTGACAGTTTGTGATGTGACAAGCCAAAGTTTATACTCCAATAAACTGTCAAAATTGGACAGTCAATTCTTATAATTTCCAAACCCCAATTTATCCGAAAATTCACAAATATATCAAGAAATTAGTTAATTTAGTACATCACGTATGAAAATATCAACCCTGTAGGAGAACTAGTTCGCAAACGAAATAGAAACAATGTTTGTTCCCCATCTGGAGCTCCATTTTATTAGCTCGACTGCACTTTAGTGCAAAAGAGCTATTGCAATACCCCCGGCGTCGGCATCGGCGTCGTCCGAACTAGATGATAAGGTAAATGTTAAGATTACACATTTACCTTTCCTATATTCATATTCTGTTGGTTTTCTTTGTTGCAAATGTTTAATTATACATCATTCAATATATCCAGATGAGGATATAGCCCCTGGGGTTGGGATTTTTAAAATTATTTTAAATGATAAGGCAAATGTTGAGATGATAAGGTAAATGTTAAGATAGCAATAAAGTCTTTAAAAGCCAATATTGAGCAAAGTATAAGTGCTACATGTACCAAACTTACATATTTGATGTATCTTTGATCAAACTTTCAAAAAATGACCTTGACCTACTTTTTTCCGCTTGAATGATTTTGCCTTTAAAAGCCAATATTGAGCAAAGTATAAGTGCTACATGTACCAAACTTACATATTTGATGTATCTTTGATCAAACTTTCAAAAAATGACCTTGACCTACTTTTTTTCCGCTTGAATGATTTTGCCTTTAAAAGCCAATATTGTGAAAAGTATAAGTGCTACATGTACCAAACTTGCATATTTGATGTATCTTTGATCAAACTTTCAATAAATGACCTTGACCTACTTTTTTCCGCTTGAATGATTTTGCCTTTAAAAGCCAATATTGTGCAAAGTATAAGTGCTACATGTACCAAACTTGCATATTGGATGTATCTTTGATCAAACTTTCAAAAAATGACCTTGACCTACTTTTTTCCGCTTGAATGATTTTACTTTTAAAAGCCAATATTGAGCAAAGTATATGTGCTACATGTACCAAACTTGCATATTGGATGTATCTTTGATCAAACTTTCATAAAATGACCTTGACCTACTTTTTCCGCTTGAATTATTTTACCTTTAAAAGCCAATATTGAGAAAAGTATAAGTGCTACATGCACCAGACTTGCATATTGGATGCATTTTGGGTTTGACTATTGAAATCTGACATTGACCTACTTTTTCTGCTTCAGTGATTTTGCTTTAAATTGCCAATATTGAGCAAACTATAAGTGGTACATGCACCAGACTTGCATATTGGATGCATCTTGGGTTAGACTATTGAAATCTGACCTTGACCTACTTATACTCATATGAGCAAAGCGTAAGTGACCTTTTGTCATAGTGTATCCTCTGTCATTGGTTCACCATAAACTAATTTTAATTTATAGCTTTAAATTTTTTATGTGACTTGATATATGTTGTTGCCTGAGAAAGGGAGTTTAAATAAATTGGCTGTCATGAGAGATATTATGCTATGCAGTCGAGCATTAGGTGACTCTGGCAACTATTTTAATTTCATTACATCATCGTACGATATGATGTAGCTGTTTGATGACGCGTTCTGCATTTCAAGTTCAAGGTCGCCAACATAGCAGTTATGTATTTGGATTGTACACACAGGAGCTGGGAGTTAATGAAGATTCTCTGTACTTTTTGATCTAATATTTGCAGTAAAGGCATGATTACGATCTATTGGTATCAGACTACCTTCCTATGATTTAGTTATTTCATAAGTGACAAGATAATTGTGAAAATTTATGACGATACTGTACTCTGACCAAGGTAGGTCGACTTTGCATCTTTTGATCTCTCATTTGTGTTTTTGTTCTAAATTCTTCATCTCAGTGTTTATATGACTGGAGAAGTTTCTGGTTTCAGTAATTCTTAGATTCAGATCGATTATATCTCATACAAATTATTTAAAACTGTGATTTTTGTGTCGCCTGCGAAGCACAGCGACACTTAGGGATCACTTTGTCCGTTGTCCGTCTGTCCGTCCGTCCATCTGTCTGTCTGTCTGTCTGTCTGTCCGTCTGTCTGTCACACTTGGGTGTCACACCCCATAACTTTTGATTGGTAAGTGATAGGGCTTTGATATTTCACATGTGTATTCCTTGTGACAAGACCTTTCTACACATATCATAATTTTTGACCTTGTGACCTTGACCTAGATATTTGACCTACTTTTCTAAAAATCTAATATTGGCTATATCTCTTGATGGGTAAGTGATAGGGCTTTGATATTTCACATGTGTATTCCTTGTGACAAGACCTTTCTACACATATCATAATTTTTGACCTTGTGACCTTGACCTAGATGTTTGACCTACTTTTCTAAAAATCTAATATTGGCTATATCTCTTGATTGGCAAGTGATAGGGCTTTGATATTTCACATGTGTAATCTTTGTGACAAGACCTTTCTACGCAAACCATAATTTTTGACCTCGTGACCTTGACCTAGATATTTGACCTACTTTTCAAAAAATCTAAGATTGGCTATATCTTTTGATTGGTAAGTGATAGGGCTTTGATATTTCACATGTGTATTTCTTGTGACAAGCCTTATCTTCACGTACTTTAATTTTTGACTTTATGACCTTGACCTAGATATTTGACCTATTTTTTTTTTTAAATCCAAGATTGGCTATATCTTTTGATTGGCAAGTGATAGGGCTTTGATTTTTCTCTTGTGTATTCCTTTTGACAATACCTTTCTACACATACCATAATTTTGACCTCGTGACCTTGACCTAGATATTTGACCTACTTTTCAAAAAATTAAGATATGTTTTATCTTTTGATTGGTAAGTGATAGGGCTTTGATATTTCATATGTGTATTCCTTCTTGTGACAAGGTCTTTCTACACATATCATAACTTTTGACCCCATGACCTTGACCTAGATATTAGACCTACTTTTCAAAAAATCTTAGATTGGCTATTTCTTTTGATTGCTGAGTGATAGGTTTTGATATTTCACATGTGCATTCCATGTGACAAGACCTTTCTTCACATACCATCATTTTTTACCTTGTGCACTTGCCCTATATATTTGACCTACTTTTCAACAAATCTAAGATTGGCTATATCTTTTGAGTGGTAAGTGATAGGGCTTTGATATTTCACATTTGTATTCCTTATGAAAAGACCTTTCTAAACATTCCATAATTTTTGACCTAGTGACCTTGCCCTTTATATTTGACCTATTTTCAACAAAAAAAAATCCGCTTCGCAGGCGACACAAGCATTCCTTGGATTGCTATTTTTGTTCCTTTTCATTCAAAACTTTTGCACATTGACAGTCATCACCCATTCGAAAATTCCAAATGTAGGATGCTCGACCCAACAAATGTTACGATGGGAATGTAATTTTGACAAAAATAGTTGAGAGATTCTGTTTCTCTTTTTACAAAATTTATGGACTGGAAATGGTCTAAGGTCAATAAGGAACGTCAAAAACAGGCGCATAGCAACCAAAAAACGCCACAAAACCCACATATACCAGTGCATTATTGAAATTGTCATAAATTTTTCATTAATTATGATATAATATTTATTTCTAAGGGCCACCGTTAACAAAATCCCTTTTTTTTGGGCATAAAATTCATTCAAAAGCCGATCTTGGCAAAGCTAAATGATTTTGGTGAAAGTAGTTCCGGCCGCCTCCGGTATTTTATTGTGTTCGTTGGGATATGAATGTGTATTTTGAGAGATCAATTTACCAAATAAGATCCGTAGATTCATGTAAACAAACATATTTGGAAATTATGAAGTATTGGTTCCATCCTTTATATATCTCATATATCTGCTTACTTTTGCTGTCAGTTTATTTCTAGTGATTTGTATTCAAAAGGATGCTTACAGAAATTTTCTCTGAAGGTAATATTACTTACAGTACTTTTACTCACTGTCTGTTGTACTACAGGTAACAATGCAGCCAGGACAATAGGTGGAGAGCATGTTCCCCATCTACTGGCCTTGTACCATGACTGGCATCAGATAGACACCAAACATCGCTATATCAGCCTAAGGAAAGCCATACTTAGTATCCTAAAAAATATCACTAATCTAAGTAAGTGTAATACTACATCAGATAGACACCAAACATCGCTATATCAGCCTAAGGAAAGCCATACTTAGTATCCTAAAAAATATCACTAATCTCAGTAAGTGTAATACTACATCAGATATTAGTAAGTGTAATACTACATCAGATCTTAGTAAGTGTAATACTACATCAGATCTTAGTAAGTGTAATACTACATCAGATCTTAGTAAGTGTAATACTGCATTAGATAGACACCAAACATCGCTAAATCAGCCTAAGGAAAGCCATACTTACATGTAGTATCCTGAAAAATATCACTAATCTCAGTAAGTGTAATACTACATCAGATCTTAGTAAGTGTAATACTACATCAGATAGACACCAAACATCGCTATATCAGATCTTAGGAAGTATAATAGTGCCTTTAATAGACACCAATAATCACTATTTTGATAATTTACTTCCAAATACAAGTGGTGATTTGATATTTCTAAGAGGTATTTTTACTCAACAGGATCAGGTCGTAAAGCCCTGGTAGATGCCAATGGTATCCAGGTGTTATATGACAGTGCCCAGGAGGTGATAGACTGTCGAGAGATGGAAAGTCTTATACTACTAGCCAGTGTCATCATGAGGAAATGCTGTCCACGTAACAAACTGCCGTTAACTGATCTACGGAGCGCTGTGTCACATGAACTGCCGATGTCTGAACTGTATCCAGAAATCTCACAGAGTGGTATGTCACTATAAGATTCCAACAGTTCTTCATGTGCTAAAAATAAATCAGAGAGGCCTTTTTACCTCAGTAAAGATAATTTTATAATATTTGATCTGTATATTCTACCTCAGTAGGGTATCAAGTGTTTGCCTTAGTGAGAGAAATTTGCTATTTTTACAGTAAGTTGATTTCCTTTGAGTAACAAATGAGATGAACAATAAGGAAATGAATGTAGTAACTTTGCATTAGTTCATAAATGCACGTATCATGAAAAACCTTGTAAATATGTATAGATCCCAGCTATGGTTTTGGAGGTTTTACAGAGACTCAGGACAGTGACAACAGCTCTCTGGAGGACGACGATGATATCGACTCTGATGACGAACGATTCAAAACGGATCACATGGAAGAGGTTTGTATAAACTATAGTAAAGCTAGGACACTTTTGCCCTTCTACCTAACAAATCAATTATTTCTTTTTGATGTTTTCGAGTTAAAATTTTGTATCTTTATGTGAGATAAAATGCAGATGTTATCCAATCATTAGTTAAGTAATGTCAATTCTCATTGTCATTTAAAAAGAGTTCATGACTTTTAGGATTTTATTGTATTATTATGAATGAACTTTGCTTAGAATAAAAGAATTGAAATAAAATGTATATTGACATACATGTATTTAGTAATATACTCATGTATGCCAACAGGTAGAGGATGATCAAGTGGACACACCCGAGCCATTCAAAAGGACTGCTGACGACCTCAGAATGTACGATAACTTCTTCCCAGAACTCTTTGAAATAGAGGTATGACACAGAATACATGTAAATGCATGCTTAATTTCTGTTTGTGCATTCAAAATATTTCAAAGCATAATCATGTTTATACATGTAGATTTACATTTTGAATCACAATATTTAGGGATAATCATCTTCAGAGAGGTTTATATTATGTATATTGCCTTATTCTTTATAAAGACTTTTTACATTTTGATTCAGATACAAGATGAAGATGACAGTCAGACTTCAGATCAGCTTCCTACGTCCATTTACATTCCCACTGGAAACTATGATACTTATCAGATGAGTACGGCCTCAACTTCTACACAAGATAAAACCCTATATAGAATGACATCCTGCATTAGCTACGCTAGCTCAAAAACCAGCGGTTATAGCTCACTTCAGTATGATACACAGGAGTACACAGATTCCTACCCCCCTCCCCCTCGGTGCGACTCTGCCACTGCCATTAATATGAAGACTGGTACAAGTGTGTTCTCACTGGATATCCCAGTATCACAGCCAACGAAATCCACCTCAACGAAACCAAAGACATCAAGTCAGCAGAAATCCACGTCTGTATCGAAGAAACAAAAAGGCTCAAAGAAAACGTCCAAAGACAGGAAAAAGAAGAGTTCAACATCTTTGTCATCGATGGGAAGTGTAGGGAATAGACTAAGTGACTTGGAGACGGAATTCTCGGAATCTTTGTACATATCTCCATATAACACATCGTCATCCAATAACTTAGAGGAGGGGGGAGGTGACAGCTCGGAGGAGGATGACGCAGATTCATGCCATGACTCACAGTTGTTTCAGGTAAGTATTTGTGCCATTTTCTGCTTGCAAAGAAGTGAGGAGGAAGGCACATGCTTGAAAGTTTAAAGGTATAAATATTCATGATGGAGATTTGTGTCCAAAAGAAAATTAAGAGCAGATTAAGTAAGAGGAAAATTATAGGTACAATGTAATTTCACAAAACACATATACATGTATTAAGAGTTTTTCATTATTAAAGTACCTAAAACTACCAATTATTGCGTACCAAGCTTTATTGATTAAGTCTTTCAAGATTTAAGATGTCATATACAGATTATTCTCCTTGTATTTCAGGATTTGGCAGGTTATACCAAGAGTGTGTATAGATTTGAGAAGTTGGCCTTCCCAGACTTGTATGGAGGAAAATCACAGCCAACTTTAGAACCATTGTTCCACCGTAAATTTGGTGTTCAAAGGTATATACAAAAAAAAAAGGATGTGTGGAATTAGAAGTGTAGCTTAATTTGATTGAATCCAACCATTTTACAGGAAATAAGTGAGACTTTAAGTCTTTGAGATTGTATGTTCTGATGTATGATAAAACTGTATTTTTAAAGAATTGAGAACTCTAACATGGTGAATTGCCTCATTGAAGTGACCAATATTTTACCATTAGGGTGAAGGTATTTGAGGATATAGACCGAATGATTCATCCAGAGAATGTTATAGACAGAGATGTTTTTGACCTGGATTCTGTTGTCAAGCATGCGGGGAGTAATTATACAAGTCAAAACTCTAACCTTAGTAATAGAGATCAGCTAAGGTAAGAAAAAAAAAAATTCTATGTGACAATATGATATAAGATGGTATGATGCAATTTTCTTTGTTCTTTCATAGATTTGATTTCTATAGGTTCAAACATGTATTTGATTTATCTTATACAATAATTCAATGAAAATGATATATGATTTTATTTCATTCTTTTCTATGGGATTAATAACTTATACATGTATAACTTATGTGACTTGAATAAAAATAATTTACATTGTATGTACATGTAGTACTAAGCGAACATGTATTTTTATTTTATACGAAGAATTGGAAATAGACTTGATCCTGGTGGTGCAAGTTCCTTAAAGTTTAATTCACAATTTGAAAGTGGCAATCTACGTAAAGCAGTATGGGTAAGTATTCAACTTAATTCTGATGTATTCTGCCATTTTAGATATAGGAAATGTTCTTTTCTTGGAGTTTGATTCCAATAAATAATGAACAAATTATACAGCTTCTTTGTTCATGATACCATACATGTATATTTATCATAATTTAGGATATTTAAACAAAAAATTATGTGATGAATACATATTTTAGGTCATGTCTTATTTATACATAGCTAGGAAGTAAATTTTTTTTATGATTTTCATTTCCACATATTAATTTTTAACCATATATAATAGTGATATCATCCATTTGTAGGTAAGAGATTTTGAGTATGACCTGATCTTGAACCCAGACGTCAACACAAATCATCATCATCAGTGGTTTTACTTTGAAGTCAGCAATATGTTAGCTGATGCTCCCTATAGATTCAATATCGTCAACTGTGAAAAACTCAATAGTCAGTTCAACTTTGGTAAGTGCGCTACTCTCCATTACATTTTTAGCTCACCTCGACAAAGTTGAGATGAGCTTATGCCATACCCCCGGTGTCCCCGTCCCCGTCTGGTCAAAGTTTTTGGGGTTACTCAGTATCTGACAAAGTACTGATGCTACTGTAACCAAACTTGCACAAGTGATTGTTCTTGGGATGCTGATGTGAACCCATGCATCAGATGCAGCATCTGACCTACATTTTCCGGTTCAGTGACATACTTCCGTGTCCGGTCAAAGTTTTTGGGGTAGCTCAGTATCTGACAAAGTACTGATACTGCAGTGACCAAACTTGCACAAGTGATTCATCTTGGGATGCTGAGGTGAACCCATGCATCAGATGCAGCATCTGACCTACTTTTTCCGCCTGAGTGATTTTCCTTTAAAAGCCAATATTGGGCAAAGTATTAGTGCCACATGTACCAAACTTGCATAGTGGTTGTATCTTTGATCAAACTTTCATAAACTGACCTTTCCGCTTGAGTGATCTTGCCTTTAAAATTTAAGCCAATATTGAGCAAAGTGTAAGTGCTACATGTTCCGAACTTGCAGAGTCGATGTATCTTTGATCAAACGTACATAAAATGACCTTGACCTACTTTTTCCGCTTGAGTGATTTTACTTTTTTTTCAAAAGCCAATATACATGTACTTTGAAATATGTTTGAATTGAATTTTGCTGCTGCGAGGTGTGATCTGTGATTACTTATGTTTATGACTTTCTGCATATACATTTACATGTATGGTGTTAAAGATTTCAGATAATGTCTGCATTTCATTTTAAAGATTACACACTGAGTCACATGCATTTAGCAGGTTATAGGTTGTTATGCAAATGTAAATAGGAAAAATTTAAGGTTAGCTATCACATATTATTGAACACTTTTGACCGTGTAGCAAGCTCAACAAATTACATGTATTTTTAAGTGAAGAATTGTGAACCAATCTTTTGTAACAATTCTGTATGAATCATACTTACAGTAGATGAAAGTTACCATGACATGTTTATATTATATGTAAATATATATTACAGGTATGAAGCCAGTGATGTTTTCTGTGACAGAGGCTATAGAAGGTCGACCTTACTGGTTCAGGACTGGGACAGATATCTGTTACTATAGAAACCATTTTACTCGTAGTCCCCAGGCAACTGGTGGTGTCAAGGGCAAGACATACTATACAGCGACCTTCACAGTGACCTTCAAACACAACAAGGATATATGTTACTTGGCTTATCACTACCCCTACACATACACTACTTTACAGGTACTATAGTTTAACTAGCCTCATTATTGTGGTAACAAAACTTTCATACTGAGAGAAGGTCTCTTATTTGTATGCACAGCATCAATACAAAATTCTAGTGAATGGATCTTACACATTCATGTACATGTATTTATTTAAAAAAAAAAAATGCAAGTACTATCAGCTTGATAAAGTAATATAATGTATTATTTTAAAATTATGAGTGTCATTTGAACAGACCCATTTGTACCAGTGTGAGAGGTCACTAGACCATAACCAGATCTTCTTCCGACGTCAGTCATTGTGCCAAACTCTGATGGGGAACGATGTACCGGTACTAACTATCACAGCTAGACCAAAGTCATCATCCAAAGATCATGTAGAGGAACTCAGTAAGACATTGTTTCATATCTGAATTACATATTGTTCTATTTTGTTGTTGTTTTATGATAATTCTCTCTCTTTAAGATTATAATATACATGTACATGTATGATTCATGAAATATCCCTTTGGAGTATGTGAATGTAGAATATCAGAAAACATTAATTTGTGTCATTGATATTGACAATGGAAATTTTCGTTCAGTTGGTACTGTAAACCATCTTTTATTCCCGGCATCTTAAGTTCGCAAACAGGAGTGAGGTGACTGGTTTGCGGCGTTTTATTTTGGCGACATCGTATATAAGTATTTTACTTTACATGTGTTGAGACATGTTCGTGGGATTTTATATTCGCAAATCCAAGACTTTGCGAATATTGCAAAAATAAAACGCTCGCAACTAAAAGACGGTTTACAGTATTTTGAACATGAGCTACAATGTATATGTGTATATGTTTGTAGATTGTAATTTTATACTCATGCATGTATGTATATTATATTAGGGAGCAGACCATATATTTTCTTGTCTGGGAGAGTTCATCCAGGAGAGAGTAACTCCAGTTGGGTTATGAAAGGTATATTTATTGATAATTATTTAAAAGTTAAATCAATGATCTTCAACACTCATTTCCCTTGACATAAATTCCTGAATTGCATTCAAATTAATTTAGGGGTAAACTTTATCTATTAGTAATATACATGTAATGTTCAAATCAACTTGTTCACTAATTCTTTGTCCACAATAAAATTTGACCAAGATTCGGATGGATTTTAAAAACTATTCGTTTTTGTTCATGCATGTCTTTGTTGAAGCTATACATACATGTGCATGTTCTAATATTCGGGTTCTTTTATAGCCAATCCATTATGTCCATTATCTTTACCATGCCTTTTGTTATTTATAGGAACAATAGATTTTCTGCTGAGTAAGAAACCAGCTGCCCAACAGCTCAGAGAATCTTACATTTTCAAAATAATCCCCATGTTAAATCCAGATGGTGTGATCAATGGATGGTAAGTACTTCACCTCCCTATGTCAGCTTTCATTTGTCATCATCTTTAATATGCTGTATTTTGATAATGTAAATTTTGGTATACATGTATATTAAGTCCAATTAATTTTACAGCCATAGATGTTCCATGGCCGCCGAGGACTTGAATCGTAGATGGGACAATCCATGTCCGAAGCTCCACCCAACCATCTACCACACTAAAGGCTTACTTCAATATCTACAGATGATCAATAAAGTACCAATGGTAGGCTTTTTATTGACATATTTATATGTAGCTCAGTAGTTTTACTTGAAAATTCCATTGAGCTCCTTGAACTGGTTTCAGTACTTGTCTAAAATGTTGAAGACTTACATGTACATGCATATAATATGTATCAATCAGTATAAGATGTATACAAATAATAATTCCTCTTTTCCATTACATCTACACATATTAAATTAATTACACATATTTTATTTACAGGTATACTGTGATTACCATGGACATTCACGCAGAAAGAACATCTTTATCTATGGCTGTAGTCCATCTATGTCATGGATCCCTAACGATACAGAGAACCCAGCATGCTCAGGAAACAGAACGGAAGACAATGGTTTTAAGGTATAAGTTTACAGAATGAAGTAAAGTCCTACTTATGGAAGTTTATAATTAGTAACAAAAAACACTCTATATATCCATCAATTTTCGGTCTCTTGGCCTTTATCAAATGAAAATTCTCTACATTACACTCACGTCTGACAATAAACAAAGCCATGCATAAAATAAACAAGGTATGATGTCACATTTAACAAAGAACAATTCATAAACTGCCAAAAAAAACCTAAAACTGCATACCGTTATCAAATTTAAGGAAGTGAAATAAATGGTCTGTTAGACTTTTCCATTAACAATGATAATTAAATGAATGAAGAAAGAGATGAAATTCAGGAGGTTTGAACAGTGCATTGTGTATACATGAAGGTTCATCTCAGAATAATGTATGTGTATTCAATTTTGCAATATTGATAGTTCACGAGTCTTTCATTTGTGCATGCCATCAGACTTTTGATGATGATTTCTAATGCAGACATTACCAAGGATCCTTCATTTGTTGTCCCCCACGTTCTCCTGGCCCAACTGTAGTTTTATAGTGGAGAAAGCAAAGGAAACAACAGCTCGAGTGGTTGTATGGCGTCAAATAGGTGTCGTACGCAGCTATACCATGGAGAGTACCTATTGTGGAATAGACAAAGATGGAAAACTAAAGGTATGGTCATAGCTTTTATTTAAAGTTAGGGGAGAACATCCTTGTGTTCAAACATTTCCAGCATGTAATCAGTGATTTACAGTTCGCAAATTGAGTGAGGAAGGGTAAGGAATTATGACTAATGTCCCATGATTTATCATTCATGTTTTGGCAAAAGTTTAGGTATCTAAAGGGTAGATCAAACAAAAAGGTCAAGGTAACATTATCTAAATTCATTTATAAGACGGGATTTATTTATTGTTGGAAAAGATATATATATCCATGTAACTATCAGCATAGAGCTCATATAGAATTAAAAATACATTTGTATACACTTGACATGTTGAAAAGGTATACAGGTACAAAATATGAAAGGTTTTCCATAGATTAACATTTAATCCATACAATCTACAGGACCAGCATATATCGACCTTGATGTTAGAGGAGATGGGATACAAGTTCTGTGAGGGACTACTCAGGCTGAGGTCTAAGTACTCAGGCTTTGATAATCTGGCCTCCTTCCCAGCAGGGTCTGGTACTAACCAAGCAGAGGGTACCACAACTGGTAGACAGAGGTGGGCACAAACACTGCAAAGGGTATTGCAGGATTATATACATGTATATGCAGTTTCTAGTTTCTCTGCCATATTAGGTTCAAGACCCAAAATATGAATTTATATGTAGAAAAATAATTTAGAAAGCATAATATAAATGTATCTTTGGTCTACATATACATTTGTACATGTATTTATGATATGCATTTATTTTTTCTTTTAACAGGGGTGATGATCTTTTTGATGAAAATCTCAATGAGGAAGAAGATAACATGGAAATGTATGCAGCAGATGACCTGGATGATGAAACCTCAGATGATGATGACATGTATGAAGATGAAGAAAATTACGATGAAGACGCCTAGTCCTTACATCATAAATGTAGCAATAACATGTACATTACATACTTGCTGTGATTGTACTGTGATAATCAATTTTAGCATTGTTGGCAAATTTTAATGATAAATGCCTTTTACACATACAATGTATATGTGCATAATTATACATGTACATTTATGTGTGATCTGAATTGTCACTATGCTTAGAAGTTGATCTGGAGAACTGTGATAATGTCTTGTATCCATAGTATACTTATCCATGTTCTGAATGCTTAATTATTATCTCCTTGTAACAATGCAAATTGGACGTAAAGTAACAATGCTGTTCATATGCGTCTGTCTTATGTCACACTTTTGTGTAAATATAGGGCATATTTTTACTTGGGAGCTTAGTTCAAGCAAACCCTCCCGGCTAAAGGGCAACATTCAGGAAAGTTCTGAGTCTAGGAAGACAAACTGAATTTGCATAGAATAAGATATAAATGTTTTCAGGCATATTTCTCAAAGCCACGTCTTCTCTTTAATATTTGTTTTCTGTATGCAAGTATCAACGGTACACAGTCTGCTACCTAATGATATATTTTGTCAGAGGTCAAGGTTCAAGGTTACATATATAACTTATACTGTTTTACATTTTGTTGTCTTGTTTTATAATTTATTCTAAAAGTTTTTATTTGACTGAAGAATGGATATGGGATCATAATCAAGTGTGATTTTCAGTTTAGAGATTTTTAATTCAAGTTTCTTATGTTTGTAAAATTAGATTAAACACACAATATTTTGTTAGTTATACTGTAGAAGTTTTGGACTTTTTAAAATTTTATACTGTATATTCCTTGTATGTGGTTATACATGTATAGTCCATTTACATACATGTAGTTATAATAATTTAATCCAGAATACATGTGATACAGGGTGCAATGTTTTTTTTATTTTAGTTTCTGGTATATCATATTGCATTTCTTTTGTTTGTACTGTTTAATTGTACTTCTCCTGAGGACCTTATAAAACTTAGAAAGTGTAAAGATAGTACATGTATACATGTACATGTACATTTTTGTGTATACATTATGTAGGTCTGAATTTGAATCTCTATGTGTAGTACAAGCCTCCATGTTTCCTTGCAATAATTCCCTTTTAACTTCTGTGACTACTTTAAGGCATCCTTATTTGCTTTGTCAATTCATAATCTTGATGGTTGGTATGCTTTAATGTGTGTTAAGGAGTCTTAAACATTTTTACATGCCTTGAAATAATGATTGACATTACAGTCTTATAAAATCACACAGATACATGTTTGTCATTAATCTGCCTTAAATACAACACAAGTTGCAGTTAATTAATATAGGGTTTGGTGTTTGAATAATTTGAAGACATTTTTAGTTATATGGATCAAATTTCTGTTTAAAAATGTATCATAGTAATGTTCTATTTGTGAAACGTTTAAACTTATTTCCTTGATAGCATTCAAATATAACATGTATAAGCATGTTACCCTCAAATGTACGTACTTTCTTGGAAATCATCTGTCTTTGTTTAGTATGCCTTAGACTTCAACAAATGTCTTATTTTTACCCCAGAATTCCATAAATATGTCCCATATATGCTTCATCAAGATATGTTTAATTCCTTTTCTTTCAGATCTGTCACAATTTATAACAAACTATTATATTTAGTGCAACAATGTAAGGCTTTCCTTCTGACAGGCACAAGATATACAAAATATCTTGCTTATACATGTATTTGCAAAAGTCAAAATTCATTAAAATTCATTGATATTAATTTTATGATACATGTAAGATCCACTTCAGTTTAAATTTGTGTAGTAAAAGCTATTTGGACATGAAAAAGATTAGCCATGACTGTAAATAAGAGATTTACACTATTTCAAGAAGAGAATACTGGGCATTTTGCTGTATCATACCACTACAGTATTATTTCTATCTATACATTCATTCATATATACATGTAAATATTAGAATGGCCAGTAAGGCTAGGGAGGTACAATATACTTCTAGACATTGGAAATTTGTCTTTATTTTCAGTCATCTGTTTCCCATAATTATCATCAATATGTATTTGAAGTCAGTTTACATTGTTGCATGATAATTGTATGTACATTGTATATTTTAGGTCTTTGAGCAAGCCTTTATATTTATGTATGCAGCAAGAATCCAATGTTTATTTTCAAATACATGTAGTTGAATGTAAAAAATACTTAAAAAAAGAGTTTGGTAATAGACCATTTTCATTTTACTGCTAGACTTGCATAACGGAAACTCCAAGACCAATACAACTTTTGTCACACTGCAGTCAGGTCATATGGTCCGATATACATTGTCTGAAATAAATATTCCCGGAGCCAAAGGCTCGGAAAATATAAATTCCAGACAATGTATATTGGGTCTTTACGTGCTCAAAAAGCCAAGCCTATTTAATTTCAGAATGAAAGAACACATCAATACAGTATTTATGTATTTGGATATACATTTATAGTATGGTATATGCAAATTGAGGTAAATTCCAAATATCCCACACCACAAATTGTTGGTTGACTTGCACATTATGATGTCATGATCAAATTACCCATGAAAGCTTTCCTTGATGGGTATGTTATATTGAAGTCATAATGTTAAAGTCTTCCAGCAGGTGCAGTGTCAGACATTGGAATCCAGCTACCAATATTCAATTTGTCATTTTCACAAAAAAAAAGCTTAACTACTTTTATTAGTTTTTAGCAAAGCAGTATTCAGGAAAGAAATTCTTATGGAAATTGTTCATGAAACATAAAGTGTGCTTCAGTGTCATAATGCTGTACACAGATGTTTTGATGTCTTTTAAGCATATCTTTGTAGAATCACAATGAATATAAGTTGCTCATGATTTTATCTTTGTTTTAGAATTCAGTATCAAATTAGAATAAAAGAAAAATTGTAAATGTGCTCGATTTTGTGTTTTCATCTAAATGAAACTGTTGATATGTGTATCCCTTGGCAAACTGAATTTGTCTGGTACATTTGGTAGAATTTCAACATCGTTTTTTTTTCCTTTTATAGCCTCTATACAATTGAACAATTCAGAAAAAATCATCCATGCTTGCTTGCATATCATGATAAGTTTATTGCAAGAACACCACACCATCTTCAGTTCAACCAAATGTACAGACAAACAAAACTAGAACTATCCTACAGGATGAATACCCCCAGCTGTAGTGTTGGTCAATACTGCAGCTTCTTGTCCCCTGGTGAAGGTAAAACAAACTTGACCTTAAACTTTCACCTTTAGCCAGGTAACTATAGGAATCCCTTTGGTATTAAGGCCAATCTATAGAACGTCATCCCTGTAGGTCAGGAATAACTTATTGTCCTGAACACCTGTCAATAATGCAACATGGGACTTTGACCTTTGATTTTGTTTTTCCTTTTAAGGTATAGTTGACGTCGTCAATGTAGATCAGATTAATGAATTTTCATGTTTTCTATGCAAAAAAAGTTTCAGCTGTTGACCCCGATATCGATAGGGGTCCTCTCTTCCCCAAGGACAGTATTTGTGAGAAGTTTAATCAGGGCAAGACTTCAAATAACAATGCAAGAACACAGTACATGTACATCCAAGTTTGACCTCGACCTTTTGACTCCTAAATCAATAGGGCTCTTGGATCATAAGCAATCTGTGTGTAGTTTCAACACCGTAGGTCAATAATTACTTGAGTAAAAGTTCTCAATTAAAACATTCGCTAATATTCACAAATAAAACACCAAAAAGTGATGTATGATATGTTATATATTTATATAAGATTAAGCCGCATGAGGTACATGTATATACTATCCCTAACAATAAATATACATGTAATAAACAATATGGTGCCAGCATATAATCATCATTCAAAAGAATTAAAGCTGCCCTCAAATAAAACTACATGTATATAACAAACAAAATAGATGAGTAATGGTCTTTGAAATGTTAAAAATGTTCCCTCATTAAAGCGGACCTTTTCCCTCTATTCATGAAATGAATGCTAATTATGGAATGATAGCATTCAATTTATAGAATTCACATAATCCCCATTATTATATTGTCATGGTTATCAGTCAGATATTTGTGATTGTATGTAAATGGCAGCTCCACCACCTGGCTGAGAGGCAAACAAAGAAGAGGTAACTTTGGTTGATCTGTTGGGGTCAGCATCATAGTATTTTTCCTTCACTGTCTTGATGAAGGTTTGTACTTGATTGGCTGGTACCATGGAAACTGCACAGCCACCCCATCCAGCACCAGTCAATCTTGATCCTAAAGCTCCTGCTTCACTGTAATATTATAGACAAACTTTACTACTCAAAAAAAGTTTTGCACCACAAGTCTATTTGCAGTACTTAAATTATAGATGTATGACTTTCATGCTCAGTTTCCATAAAGTATGGTATAAATATTGAATGTTGACATTTCCTACCATAAAGGCAATAGATTACTTATGCCCTGTTCACACGAATGTGCATTAAATCTAATTCGCATTAGATTTGATGCGCTTTATTCTAATGCGAATTTGATTCGCATTGCGTTCACACGACAGATTCTAATGCGCATTAGATTTTGGTACATTTGCACTAAGAGTGGTATACTTTAGATAGTAAAAAGGTCGAATGCATGCCTATATATTGTTTTTCTCAAAATTACTTATCTCTTCGTAGGTTAAGCTAATGCATGCATAGCATGACGTCATTTTGAGATAAGATGACGTCATAATACAATGTTACTCTACGTAAGTCAATAAGAGACGTAGTACAGTGTCCATTGTGAATGAAATTTTAAAACTATCTTTACCTTTTGTTCTATGTTTCGAGGTCCAAGGGTGATTAAAAGTGCCCAGTTATGATGTAAACGTACTGTAGAATTCTAGTAAATCATATACGCATGCGCCAGATTTAATGCGAATTAGATTCGCTTTGCGTTCACACGGCAAAATCTAATGCGCATAAAATCTAATGCGAATTAAACTAATGCGCATTAGATTCTCCATGTGAACGCAGCTAAAATCTAATGCGCATTAAATTTGATTTAATGCGCATTAAACCCGTCGTGTAAACAGGGCATTAATCTGACTGTAAATTCAAATTGGTCTCGGTATCCCTACCAGGAAAGAAAGAGAAGTTTGAACATTTTTAAAAAGGGGTAGGGCCACGAGACCCCTAAATCGGCCCTTGATTTTTCTCTTAAAATAAATTTCATGAAGAATACTTGATATCTCTCATGAAAATACACGAATGTTTACCGCTTTTCATGAAAAGAATAATATCACCAAACAATGCGTCATTTTAAAAGTGTAATGATGTCATGAAGTGACGTCATTTTGACGTTATTGACAAAATATGGCGAAAATTGCTGGGAATTTTGTCTTTTGTCGTAGAATTCAATGTGGCCGCATGCATTAACTAAGATAAAACGTTTATGACAAAAGGATATAATGATAATCTTTCACACATAAATTTTCCATCATAGTTAATGCATGCGGCCATTGCTAATCTAATAGAAATATTGAGTTTTTGCATCAATTTCGCCGAATATGACCTATTTTGGTGTTTTCAAAGGGCTAAAAGGTGTTGATAAAAGCAATGTTTACAAAAAGTAGATTCGTGATTCAGTAGAGAACGTTTCAAAATGTCAAATAACAGTTAAAAATTCTATGAAGTACAATGTTCAAAGGACTATATATGGTTTATATAGTAAAGTGGCCCCCTTTCTGGGCAAAATCTGAAGTTTTCATGAAGTAATGAATTTGTGCCAATATTTATTCTACAATGTAGGCTACTTATGAAATTATGCATATTATTTAATTTCCTTTCTCACTTTCATAGAATTTGGGCTTCAAAAGTGGTATATTTTGCCAAATTTCTGGAAAAACGTCATTTTGGGGCTCATTTTCGTCAAACTTCCTATTAGTTAGTATCGAGCGGGCTTCTGAACAACTTTTATATTTTGATATGTTGTTACTTTTTTACGTTTCTTAATCTATGCAAAAGGAAAAACTTGTTCACGATCCCGCTCGATGTTATCTTAACGAAAATCATCATAAATTATGCTATTTTTCGTGAAAATTTGACAAAATTACCGGTTTTGATGATATTTATGCGAAATTTACAATATCTTACAAATCGAGGAGTAGTTTTTATACCTAGATTTCTCAAAATATAGATATTTAACTTTCTAAAAATGACAACAAAATTCAAGTTCGGAGAAGTCGATTTTAGGGGGCCACTTTACTATGTAAACCCTACATACTCCTTTATCAAAATTAGGGCCAATATCGGGCTTCGTGGCCCTACCCCTTTCAATATTTCATTAAAGTTGATTGACAATTACTGATCTGTGTTGAAGAATTCAGATATCCTCTTTGCAACATTGTAAATTTTGTATTGATTTATTCAAGAGTCCAATAGAATTTGATAACATTAAAAATTTGGATAATTTCCTAAAAAAAATAACTTTTTTTCAAGTCAACCATTGCTCAAAGGAAAACATAATTTCATCAAATTGAAATCATATACACCTGAAGCAATGTCCAGTCAAACATGGCAGATAAGTTACATTTGAATAATATTGTAAATCTCTTCAAATGATTCATTAGAACAAGATGCTTATTGGCATAATGAAGGGAAAACCCATGTGGTGCAAAACTTTTTTTTCATTAGTATACATGCTACTAGTGTATCTTCATTAATTCCTTATTAATCATTATAGAATTTATTTCAAAAAGTCGACTACTAAGTACGTACCGGTCTATCTTCAAAAGCAAATTTTGAGGCAGTGATTACAGAGAAGTAGTTCGAATAAGTCAGCGCAGACGAAACTTCACCATCACCTTCATTTCTCTATATTTCATGTTAGATTCCACAGGATTTGTTAATATGACAGTTATCCTGATACCTGGTAACATGGTAGGTTAGTTTATATGGTGAAATTTCCCAATAATTCACAAGTAATGGTTTGGGTATCGTGCCCAGTTAGCTCAATAAGTAAAAGTGTCTGCCAAAATAGCAGAAGGTCTAAATTGGGTTCAATTCCCAGATCAGTCACATTTTCCTTTCCACTTGTCACACACATACAGTACTACAAAAGCACACTATATACTTGACTGATATGCATTATTCATATTCTTCATTCTGTTTTATAACACAAGCTCATGCCATCAGTTACTTACATACAGATGTTGACTAGTCTATCCAAATCTGGATGGCTGCACTCGTACAGATCTCGACAACTAGCGTGACTAGCAGACATCAGCTGTCCTAGCTGATCTTTGGCATCCGCTGGTGAGGTATCACAGATTTTCTTGAACTGCAGCACACGATTAGCTTCACTAAACACATGGCAGGCTCTGTCTCTTACTTTGAATGATTGCACTGCATGAAATATGATTATCTAAGAGCATTTAGCTACAAAAGTTTGCATAAAAAATAATTTCATTCTTTATGGCTTATCATTCTTATTTCAAAGGGAACTCATTAAAATCACTGTGTAGCATCATGTGACTTTAGTTGGTGAAACCACGAATAAATAAAATGCTCAGTCGGAGGAAAGAAAACAGGAACTGCAATAATTGCTTTGTTTAGATTCTATCTTCTTATAGCCTATATCCTTGTCTTAACTGATACTTTACAATCGTTGACAAGTAAGAAAATAAAACACCGTTGTTTTTACAAACATTGTGACAAAAGCTGTAGATGTGTTCGTTGAAATCACCACAACATTGTGTTTAACATATTTCGACTACGACATTCCTTTCGTCAGAGTGTTTGTAAAAACTACAATGATTTCTTGATTGACGAACAAAGAATCATGAAAATATCATTTTTTACTAGGATATCGGCTATGAAAAGATAAAATTGAAACAAAACAATCATAACAGTACCTGTTTTCTTTCCCTGAAACGAGCGGTATGCCTCCATTTTGTGTTCGTGGTTTCACCAACTTCAGTCACGTGATGCTACGCAGTGAAAATGAAATCTCAAATATTGTTAAAGTTTAAATTATCATCAATAGTTGAATCATATTATTATATTTCATCAAACATATAATGGTTGAGAAAATTCTTGAATTTAAGCTTGCTACCTAGACGTGTATTCACTTCCAAAATGGGGTAGCATGACCTTTAAAATCTACCTGCTGGTCAAGAACCCTTCTCATGCGATGTACATGTATGTATATCATAAACAAGTAGGATTTGTTGCATCCTTACACAAAAATAAGTCCTGTTGATCAAGCTACTAATAGACAGATAGACACATACCATCTAGTGTGTTTGCACTAAGACTTGTATTGGCTAACTCCTCTTTGGATACTCCCAGTATCTGAGCCACCTCCTCCTTGGTATAAGGTTCCTCATGTAGCACCTCTTTCACTACCTCCAGTGCCTCCTCTAACGTGAGTTTCAGCGCTTTCTGCACATCGGCTAACCTCTTATAGTCTCTCCAATTCAATCCCTTGGATTTTGCTAAAATCTGATAATCAATTCAATGATTACAAAAACTGTACCAAACAGATAACGGATAAGAACATTTACCGTAAATCTGGAAATTTTGTTGCTTTAATAAACTACAAGTACATACATGTATGTACCTTTTTTTTTTTTTTTATAAATGGTGAATCTGGACCAGGCTCTATATACCAGTACTATGAATTGACTTTAAAGTCTAAATTTCAATATTCTGTTGTCTCATTATAATATCAATGACAAATTGCAATTTTTCACACAATTTTTCTGTAATATTTTAACATAGAATAGAATGGATTACTTCCATATTTTGATTTTTCACTGCTTTGTTAATATATATGGTATTTTGAGAATTTGACTTTAAAAATCATTCGTTAATGGTGCCAAGTCCCAATATCTAGAATCAATGTCTTACTTTTAGGTGTGCCTGCAAGTACCATAAAGGAATAATGTCATTTTTACAGATACATGTATAAATCGAGTTTCCATCAGGCAAATCCTACAGCTAAACCATTAAAAGAGATACTTAAATAAGCTGTGATAGTAAGGGTAAGATGCCCTGTTAGCTCAGTCTGTAACAGCATCTGCCAAGATAGCAGAGGATCTTGGGTTCAATCAACAAGATCGCCAAATGTCAGACATCACACCTGTTGGCAGATTTATTAACTGGAATGTAACAATCAAAATGGGCCATCAAAGCATTGCTTGACAGGTGATTGATTATGACGACACAATATAAAAGTTCGGTAACAGGTTTGATTTCGAACATACATGTATGGTGATCAATCCCTCAATTTCAGAACCGGTCACATTTTGTCTGTCACAAAGCAGTAGTAGACTGTAAACATCTATCACAATCTACTAACTCCCCTTTTAATGCAATCTCAGTTTATGTTTAATCAAAATACACATGATAAGCAGAAGTGATCAAAATCTCACTTGAGTAGCTAATCGACACTCCACAACTCTGATGTTGAAATGACTAGCAGCTGCTTTATTGGACTCTACACAGCTATTAGATATCACAAAAACAGCGCCATCTGGTAGCACTACATCTGTGGCTCTAAGGGGATTGAATTCTATCAGCTTGGCCTACAATATAAAATTAATGCAATAACAGTATACATTACATGGAACTATAATACCACCTTTGCAAAAGTTTGTTACCTTTGACTCTCTGTGTCCAAAACTACAATAAGTATACAGTATGTGTACTTATTTTAGTGGGATTCATATTTTAACAGAATTACATGTAGCATTGTTATGACTGCGCTAATTCAAGACTATCCAAAATCATTCAACACTGATAGATTATAAAGGAAAATAAGTCAAGTGTGCTATTCATGATTACGCCAATATGTCACTTTGTCCATTTTCGCTCTCTTTCCGCTAAAATTTGGTTGCGCTGAAATAAGTACACAAATGTCATACAGTATATCTATACAGGTATAACCCAAACAAGATTATTTCATCTGTGAAATAAATACTTTAAAACTTGGATCTTTAATTATGTTCAAAATGTTTACTTACAGTTCCTTGTTTAGCCATGAAGGAGATAGCTTGGTCCATACCACCTCCCTCTGTGCCTATATAGTGTTCACAGTGAGCACACATATCAGCTATCTCACTCTGGAACCATCAATGATACATGATCATATATCAATGAAATAAGTCATACAACCTTTGGACAGGTCAAAGTGTGATAATAATAAGTGTAATTTTGTTTCTATGAATGTCTGAAAAGTTTGACAGACGGTGAAAAGAAAGCATGTCAGTAACTTTGCATTTTTAAATTTGCAATGCATTTACACCATTTTTAAAAATTCTTCAGTTTTTCAGTAAGTGCACATTTGTATAAAGCTATATGGGAAGTGATCTAGAAACATGACACAATTTGGGGTCAAGGTCATGATACATCTTCAAGTTCCTATGGCAGATGACAAAAACATACATGTGTAAGTGCTTCTCAGGACAAACAGGTGATCACTTTTTCCTAACAGTGACCTTGACCTTTGACCAATTTACCCCATAATCAATAGGCTTTTTCCCTTCCTATAAGCATATATCCAAATTTGGTTTGGATATTTACAAGGGTTTCTGAGTTTTATCTAGATGAAATCTATCTAAAGGTTTATGTGTATTTTTCCTAACAATGACCTTGAACCCAAAACCAATAGGCTATTGGGCTTCTGCTCCTTCTGATAAGTAGCCATATACACACTGCTACATTTGATGAAAGTTTACATAACAAAAATACAGACTAAATATTTCATAAACACAAACACACTGCACAATCAGCAAATTTCACCTTTTGCATACAATGTCCATTAACATACATGGTGGCCAGAGCTGCACAGCAGACCATGGCACTAGAGCTGGACAGTCCAGAGCTGGGTGGGACTGTACCATCCACCATACAGTTCATCCCCACCCCAGACTCCAGCTTCAGGTGTTCCAGCATGCCACGTAATCCACATAGGAAGTAGTTATGCCACTGTGGATCTGATTTATTGATACTGAAATTGTCCACTTTACACGTGAAATCCCTGCAAGATAAGAATAAGAACATAGGATTTCTGCAAGATAAGAATATGAACAAGTTATATCTACAAGTTTCTGAATTTTGTAAAATGTCTCTACAAGACTTAGTACAACAAACATTTAGGAAGGGAGATCATCGGAAAGTAACACCAGTGTTCTAGGATTCCTTTTCCAGTTACCTGAGGTAAGCGAAAATTGAGGTCGGGTAACTGGAAAACTGAATGTTACTTACCCATTGGTAAGTGAATTTTGAAGCAATGCCTTTTACACTCTCCATGAATGCATGTAACAAAAACTTAATTAAATAGTTGCATCAAAGTACGTTACAATATTTTTGTAGTGTACCCTTTATTTTCAGTTTGACATGAAAATTCATTTTGATGATTAATGGCTAGGATATGTGATAGAGTAATAACATCCCTCTTTATTCTGACTGAAATTTTTGTTTGGCCTTTCAGGTAAGTGAGTTTCCTTACTGGGTAAGCACATTTTTGGTGGGAACTCACCTGTTGGTAAGCATCTTTTTAAATAAAATCCTAGAACACTGAACACCAAAGACTGTTATACAAGTATGGTAAATTTCTGATGTTCAAAAAAACATCTAGCCAGATTGCAGGAAAACTAATGAAGAGACATTGAATATGATATATATAAAGTCATTAATTCCCTTTAAATGTTCACCTATAAAGCTCTTGGTTTGTGTTGCCCAGATTGATGTCCCCCGAGTCATTTTTACCGACAGCTATAATGACATCTTGCTCTATTGCCATCGGAAGGACAGAGTATCCACAATAGTCTATATGCTCCCCTGAAATAAAGTATCATACATTGTATTAGATTCATTAAAGGTTAAAGGTTATCAACATTATCAAGTTCAATAGACAATTTTCATATTATCGCTTGACTTGCATTTATGCACATCAGGACCCAATGTCACAACATATGACATAACTTTTTATTGTGTAGTTGTAACAGATCTATGACACCATAGAAAAGAATAACGTCAAAAGTTGCTATTTCTGGTCCTGGAGTGTCTTTTAAATAATGATCAGCAGCAATATGAAAATGGACGTCTATTCATCCTACATAATATTTGTTAATATGAATTATCATTAATAATAATTTGCTGTAAGATTCATTTCACTCAAATTCAAATCTACAAGTATATAACTTGTAAGTAAAATATAAGTTTGATTATTTTATTCAATGAGATTTGTTTTTTAAGGGATAAGGTAAGAAATTTTAATTCTGAATCTATTTTAATATACATGTATATTTGACAAAAATAGATACTTAATGTGACCTTGTGAAATTAAACTGATTGACAGACAAATTGAGAGAAGAAGTCAGATGAAAATGAAGGATAGCCAAATGGATAAATAGAAACATAGGTAATCATAGATTACGAAGCTCGACACCTCGTGGCAGCAAAATTAAGTTCAAACATAAGTACATGTATATTGGCATTTAAAGGCAAAATCATTCAAGTGAAAAAAGTAGGTTAAGGTCATTTTAGGAAAGTCTGATCAAAGATACATCCAATATGTAAGTTTGGTACATGTAGCATTTATACTTTACTCAATATTGGATTTTAAAGGCAAAATCACTCAAGCAGAAAAAGTAGGTCAAGGTCATTTTATGAAAGTCTGATCAAAGATACATCCAATATGTAAGTTTGGTACATGTAGCACTTATACTTTGCTCAATATTGGCTTTTAAAGGCAAAATCACTCACTTGGAAAAAGTAGGTTAAAGTCATTTTAGGAAAGTCTGATCAAAGATACATCCAATATGCAAGTTTGGTACATGTAGCACTTATACTTTGCTCAATATTGGCTTTTAAAGGCAAAATCACTCAAGCAGAAAAAAAGCAGGTCAAGGTCATTTTATGAAAGTATGATCAAAGATACATCCAATAGGCAAGTTTGGTACATGTGACACTTATACTTTGCTCAATATTGGCTTTTAAAGGTGAAATCACTCAACTGGAAAAAGTAGGTCAAGGTCATTTTATGAAAGTATGATCAAAGATACCTCCAATATGCAAGTTTGGTACATATGTTGCACTTATACTTTGCTCAATATTGGCTTTTAAAAGCAAAATTACTCAAGCGGAAAAAGTAGGTCAGATGCTGAATCCGATGCACTGGTCCATCTCGGCATCCCAAGATGAATCACTTGTGCAAGTTTGGTTACTGCAGCATCAGTACTTTAATTTGTCAGATCCTGAGCTACCCAAACTTCTTAATTAAGCCACTCTAAGCTACCCCAAACTTCTTAACCAAGTCACTCAAGCAGAAATTGCAGGTCAGACACAGCATCCGATGCATGGGTTTACCTCAGCATCCAAAGATGAATCACTTGTGTAAGTTTGGTTACTGTAGCATTAGTACTTTGCCAAATACTGAGCTACCCCAAACTTCTTAACCAGACGGGGATGCGGACACGGACATGGAAGTGGATGTACGGGGTATAGCATAAGCTCACTCAACTTCGTCGAGGTGAGGGATGGATGAAAGAAATTGATTCCATAACTCACTCATATTCAAATAAGGGCCTTGACCACGTGTTGACATGTACTGCCCTGGAACTTTTCCATCATTCGTGTAATCTTTTTATTTCTATTGTAATGAAATACTAAAACAATACATACCAATCAAGTTGACTCTACCAGGTGCTCTGGCATAGAAAGATGGTTCTTGTCCATACTTTGAGCAAAATGCAGTCTTGATTTTCTCACATCTATAATAATTTATAAATGGAAATACAACACAAAGTCTCAGCAGTTGGTAGTCATGACTGACATTACTATTATCTAATACCAGTAATTATTCTATATATATTCACCACAGTTATCAGTTCCATTCTTGTCTTTTGAAATCACAGTTTAGTAGTAATAAACATAGGTAATCACAGATTATGAAGCTCACCTTGTGGCAGTAAAATTCAATTCAAAAATATTTCTAAGTCCATGTATACTGGCTTTTAAAGGCAAAATCACTCAAGCAGAAAAAGTAGGTCAAGGTCATTTTATGAAAGTTTGATCAAAGATACATCTAATATGCAAGTTTGGTACATGTAGCACTTATACTTTGCTCAATATTGGCTTTTAAAGGCAAAATCACTCAAGTGGAAAAAGTAGGTCAAGGTTATTTTATGAAAGATTGATCAAAGATACATCCAATATGCAAGTTTGGTACATGTAGCACTTATACTTTGCTCAATATTGGCTTTTAAAGGCAAAATCACTCAAGCTGAAAAAGTAGGTCAAGGTCATTTTATGAAAGTTTGATCAAAGATACATCCAATAAGCAAGTTTGGTACATGTAGCACTTATACTTTGCTCAATATTGGCTTTTAAAGGTGAAATCACTCAAGCAGAAAAAGTAGGTCAAGGTCATTTTATGAAAGTTTGATCAAAGATACATCCAATATGTAAGTTTGGTACATGTAGCACTTATACTTTGCTCAATATTGGCTTTTAAAGCAAAATCACTCAAGTTGAAAAAGTAGGTCAGATGCTGTATCTGATGCATGTGTTCCTCTCCGCATCCCAAGATGAATCACTTGTGCAAGTTTGGTTACTGTAGCATCAGTTCTTTGTCAGATACTGAGCTACCCCAAACTTCTTAACCAAGCCACTCTGAGCTACCCCAAACTTCTTAACCAAGTCAATCAAGCGGAAAATGTAGGTCAGATGCAGCATCCAATGCATGGGTTCCCCTCGGCATCCAAAGATGAATCACTTGTGCAAGTTTGGTTACTGTAGCATCAGTACTTTGCCAAATACTGAGCTACCCCAAACTTCTTAACCGGATGTGGACACGGACGCGGACACGGACGCGGACGTGCGGGGGTATAGCATAAGCTCACTCCACTTCGTCGAGGTGAGCTAAAAACTAAGCAAGGCAAAGCGTAGCATCCCCTCTAACATGAATGTCAATGTACTCACAAGTAGACAGTGGTTCTTCATTCAGTACCTCTTTCTAAAAACCAATATCTCTTTATAAGGAGCTCTCACTTATGAACTTGAAATTCTGAAGTCATACATTCTTTCACATAATTATCATATATATATGCAAACATGTGCCAACACTGATGAAGATCCCCCTCTATATATAGCTATGACTTTGACCTTGATCATCAAAATTGCAGGTCTTTATAATGCCACTTGCATTGACTTATGAAGTTTGCCAACAATCCATTGATAAATGACACCTTAACTCTAGAGTGTATCTAAGGATTTAGACCAATTCCAATCTGTGACCTTGACCTTTGATCCATGACCTTGAAAATATATAGGGTTCTTTCTCTTGTCATGAGCAATGCGAGGGCTGATTGATATTTGGGATGCAGAAGGTATTCTGCTGATAGATTATCTCCAAAAAGGACAAACAATCAATGGCACATACTATGCTTCACTTCTGACGAAATATTAAACTTAAGCACTGAAGAAAGCTCACTACAGTAGTTAAAGGTGTGTTTTTCCATAATAATAAAATCAGACAGGACAATGCTCCTGTTGACAAGTCTGTCACTGCCACGGCTGCCATTCTTAATTTGATTGAGCATCTGCCTTATTCACCTGATCTTGCTCCATCAGTCTTTCATCTATTCCCAAAACTGAAAGCATGCAGCTATTTCTGGCTTCCACTTTCAGTCTGATGCTGACCAGTCAAGATAAGGAGTTCTTTGAAAGTGGCATTGAGGCCTTTGAACACCGTTGGCAAGTGTATAGATACTGAAGGGGATTAAGTAGAAAAATAATGCAAAATGTCTAATAAAATTCAAATCAATCAATACAAGGCTCACAACATATCAATCAGCCCTCGTAAGTGTGTGAAGTTTGGTCAAGATCAATTAAAAACTGTGCCCTCAAGACAGTATACAAAGATTTCAACCATTTCAAATCTGTGACCTTGACCTTTGAAATATGACCTTGAAATCAGTAGGGATCTTCCTCTTGTTGTGTGCAATTGGTTTTACTAGTATAAACCCTCGAAGCTGATTTGGTCCCGGTCAATTTTCTTTATATAAAGAGTCAGAGACTGATATCGCTATAGTGTGTATGATACTGGTGATTAAAATGAAGGCAAGTTTTAAGATATCATTAAATTCTGCAAGATTTGTAGGATGCAGGATCCATGACAACCATGAAGGCAATTTCTACACAGAATCCTTACAAATAAGATGATCAGTCCAGTAAGATCCAGTAAGATCAATTTGAGAGCCTGTGATTGGCTAAGCCTAAATGTTGACATCTAAATACTATTTACCTGTTTACAGGGTTCTCTCTCTCTCTCTGAGATCTATATATACAATGTATGTAATGAATTGTGGAAAACTAGAGATGTCATTTATCATTGTGACCAAGAGGGGTTAGACAAAGAAAGAAACAAACACGCGATTTACACGGCAGCAATTTCAAATCCACCTTCAGGGAATATCTGAGGATAATTACCTGGGTTTGATTTCTTGTGGGAATGACAAGACAGGTGGTTCCTCCGCCATCTTTAGTGTCATGTGACCAGCATTGTGTGTTATTTTGTTTATTTTTAAGATAATCAACGCTTGAGTGAAATAAATAAACCAACTTTATAGAATGAATTGTTTAAAGATTCATTCTAACACGGTGAACGCTGATGTCAGATAAATTACATTGTTGGCTCGGAATCCGATAAAATTTCTTTTTTTTTTTTCTTTATTTTGGGATCGAAAGGCGAAAGGTCAGGGGAAAATGGCAGCCTCCATGGTAGTGGGGCGAAAACTACTCAAACTATCGTCGACGCTTGTTTTTCGTGCTCAAGAAGCAAGATTGCTGTCAAGTCAGGTCTCTGTTCAAGAAGATGTCAAATATCCGCCGATCAGAGGAAAATACCCACCTGGTACGTCTGTAGCCTGTAGACCACAGGAGGTTGACACACTGTCATTCAAAATCAGTTAAGTTGCGCCAATTGCAAGTTCAAAACGGCCGCAAACTTTAAGATCAGGAATATTTCAAAACCATGTCGATTTTGAAGCTTGGTAAATATGTGTTTTGGAAAAGGCTGTAGAAAAATTTTTCACCAGCATTTTAGCCAGAAATTTAATTAGATGTAGACTGCTGTGTAATTGTACAGGTTGGGACTGCCCACAAGATATCGATGCTATCACGTAAATGCACGACTGTCCTTTAAAACAGTGTTAAATTCAGTCACGTGAATACGTAAGTGAGATGCTCTCATCATGCTTTTTTTCTTGTTATCGTTTAGCTCCATGTCTTCGCAATAACTCAAGTTAATAGACAACAAATATGTTCATTTCGTTGTACGAAAATGGTGAAATATTCCTATTCCATACGAGCATTTTCCGCGAAAAAGACTTCATACCATATGTGGGTTAGAAATTCCAGTACTTGCAACGATGCATATTGTAAATGTGTTGATTTTTCATCAAATTTACCTGTTGTTTCTTACTTTTCCCTCTTATCCGACATTAGAACTTTCATTTCACGTGACCTTGACTTTGATCTTGCAGCGGCCAAAACTAAAATGACCAACGAACAATGCCAAAGCTATTTTTGTTACGGAGGCCCATACATATAATGCTTCAACACCTAGATAAGAGCTCTTCTTTTTTATAGAAGGACGAGTTATGTTTCGTGGAAATTAAATTCTTGAATTTAATGTGATTTTTACTCAAATTTTTATGAAATATTTACACTCGGTAATTTCCGTAAATTTACACGTGCATTTGCGATTCGAAAATTAAGTTTAACCATCAAAGAAAATAATTTCATTAATTAATTTCTTTCGAGAAACATTTAGATTTAATTGCCCTTATTGCGTACCGTAAATATAGGTAATTATATTTTGACAAGAGTCAACACCACGTGATTGATTAATACCAATCATTATAACTTCCGGTAAACATGTGGAGGGAGACATAAACAACTGAATCTTCGAACACGTAAGTATATTTGGAAAATAAAGCTTTATTTTTAGGGACATATCTCCTTTTTACAGCTGTACCCATGATTTTTTTTAACCATTCTGTCACTTGGATCATCGTTTCCTGGAGATTGCAGATATAGAGGGGACGATTAAATGTCGGAAGTCGATTTTTCATGAAAAGACCATTCGGACTAATTGAAAAAGAATAAGCGAAAATGTCAAATTAAGGCCTAAATTGATAATTTCCCTTGTTCCAAACACTTGAGTCACGCAAAACCGTGACCATTACAGTCGCTGGTTTAAAGGACAGTCGCGCATTTACGTGATAGCATCGATATCTTGTGGGCAGTCCTAACCTGTTGTATGTGAATTACGTTACATATGAGGGCATATGTTAATAATAAAATTTTCTGACAATGAAAAACGCCGTAAGTGTTCAATAGTTTGCTTTATTAGTAACTGTAGTCATTATGGTGGTCAACGAATACCGTTAATACATTTAGTATAGATTTTCATATATTCATGAAGGAGAGCAGCTAATTTATAATACCTCAAACCTATTCGTGCAAATTAATCACGAAGTTTAAGTTAATGATGTTTTTCAATTATGATAGTTTGATTTTAAGGGAGAACAGAGTAAAACAGATTCCCCAGATGTTGCTTTTAGTTGATAGTAAAAACATATAAACTGCAAAATCTACAATAACTCGGAGGGAATGGCTATAAGATAAAGACAAACATTGAAAGTTCCTCGTAACGTAATTCACGAATCGAGAAATTCCGTCACCTTTTAAACAAGATTTCACTTGTTTTATCTCTGATAGCATTTTATATCAAGAGGGCACGATCATAGAATAGTAAATCGTTCTTGAAGAAATAAAGAAATATTGCATATTACAGCAAAATGGCATCAAATATTGTCATGAAATGTTTTTTGATTAAGAGTATTCACATGTATTTAGCTTCTCAGATTCGTTTTTACACAGAGATATTTTGAAAACCGCCGTCCCAATTCTTTTTAAATGATGATTTGAATTGATATAATAAAAACTTTAACAGAAGACCCCAAAATTATCATGTTTAGCTTCCAATTTTCAGAGTTTTCATACCCAAAAGTGCCGTAACGTAATTCACAAAAATTATTTTAAAGTTTTATTTTCCATGAAATATTTATGGTTTACTTAACAATTCCTTGCCAATCCATTGCTTTGTAGACATTCAAACAGGATCTGAATCTATGCTAGAACAAAATATATCACAAACTTGAATCATCTGGCATGTTTTAACATACTTCAAATAGAACATCTTACAGAAAAGAAAAGCAAAGTTTTTTTGTACATATAGCTACTTTATATTAGTGTATTTCTTTCGTATTTCAGAGCTGATTCTATCTTCAATATCATCTTTTGTATACATCCGTGTGATTCAGTATGACTCTGTGCAATCACTGTCCACTGTAATCAATCAAGATACCCAAAAGTGAATTACGTTACGCAGCGTGAATTACGTTATGGCAGGAATTCTCGCCTGTTTTGAAAAATTCAGCATTATCTGATGACTATTTTTCTCAATACACATACGTATGAGATACATTCAAATGTTTCAACTACAAACTTTATCAAATAACGTGCAAAATGAAGAATATTGTGATTAAAAAGAATGCCTACTGGCTAAAAAATGGTCAATTGTATATATTTGACATTTTAAATAGTGTTTCTGTCCACAAACTAAGTTTTATCACTAGCTAGCATGTCTGAAAGTAAAATAATTACGATAAATCCCATCTAGACACCTCAGGAATGGATATTACTCTGAATTTAGAATCTATTACGTAACGTAATTCACCGTAACGTAATTCACGGTCATGTTTTTTTTCTGTGTTTATTATCTGTCTCTCCGTACGCAAGGGAGCTTTAATCAAATTGTGATTGTCTTTATATAAAGGCATGAGCACCCGATTACGACATGACCATAGTAATGCACTCTGCAATTCTTATCACAGTAAAAGCTGCGTAACGTAATTCACAAAATAAGTGCATTTTTCAGCAAATAAGAACATGAACTGAATTCGATTTTTTGAAATACTGATATTACTTTTATTAAAATATGTGCCAAATATTTTGAATTTTCGCGTCACTGACAACCCATTTTTTCATACGCCTCAGTTTGTGACATGCAATTTTTGACAAATACTACCCTTATATGATAGAAAAATCCACATATATCGAGTTCAAAGGTAACCATAAGGCATATGGAGGAATAGCAATTAATGCAAGTAAAAAGTAAAAGCAAAAAAATCTTTCCACGATTCAATGTTTCTTTCAAAAATGTCTTGTGACACAGTTTTTGCGTATTGGCGCAACTTAACTGATTTTGAATGTGTACTGTACTGTATCATTACTGTCTACGCAGCTCACTTGGGAAATCGGAATATTGAAGTTTTTTTCTCAGTTTTTGACATATTTTCTGATTAAAATTCATAATTTGGGATATATCTCGAACTCTCGTAACTATTCCGAAAAACCCTGACCTAAACCAGCCTTTGAGGTTATTTGGACGGAGTACATGTAGAAATTCGATGTTTTTTTTTTTTTTTTTATCAAATTTCGTTGTGGAATTTCTGTTGGTCAAGGATTATATTCTTTGTTTTCATCCTACTGGTCGAGCAGATATTTCCGAACTGAAGGTATTTCCGAACGATTCTCTAGTTCGGTTACTTGGAGTTACTTTTTCACAATTTTGGTGATACAGACGTTTAGATATTCAGAAAAATAGCCGACATGCAAAAGGAAATCTCAAAATAATTTTATTTAGTGTATTTTTAACGTTTGTTTCTCCTGCTGTTTGTAACTTTTGTCTGTTTGGGAGCTGGAGAAAGTGAAGTCATTGTGTGAAGAACATATCTTGACCTAGTTTCGGAGTCATCTATTTTCCCAAAATCTATTCTTGTCAACTAATCGATGAAAACCTGCATTGAGAGGGGCTCAGAGCAGGATATTCACGAAAAAGTGTATAAATTTCATGTGTTATAATACCAAAATCATTGGAAATAAGTAAGAAATAAACTTAGTTTAAACTTACCTCATCATGGTTCAGAAAGTCGCTTTAGAAATAAATTTTGTAAAAGTTTGATGATATATGTTGACATAGAATTCTTTAATAAGGATAAAAGGATAAAATAACAAAGTTTTTAAACATTTGATTTATATTTGACCTCAGGAGGGACTAAAATGCAAATCGTTCGGAAATACCTTTAGTAACTTGCGTAAAATGGCCGTTAAAAGGGGGTGTTAAAATACCCTCAAATCAGCATTTATAGGTCGATTTTCAAAATTATTTTTACATGGGCATTTGTATGAAGGGTGGAGCATTATTTGTTCCGAGTTTCATGATGATTGGACGTATAGAAGCCGAGTTATTGACGAAAAACCGCAAAATGGTCTCAGACCAGTCAAGCTTATGCAATACCCTGGCGTCCGTCCGTCAGTCCGTAAACAATTCTTGTGCTCACAACTCCTCTGAAACCATAGGCGATAAAAACTTTATTTTTTTGCATTCAGCTTTGTATGTGGTCTAGTTGTGACCTGACATTTGGTTTCAGCCCCTGACCCCCAGGGTCTTAGAAAATGGGTGTGGTTATGAAAATCTATTTATAAATCTTGTGCTCGCAACTCCTCTGACACTATAAATGATGGAGACTTAATTCTTTCTGCAATATGATGGATCTGTGGTCTAGTTGTGCACCTGATATTTTGTTTGAGCCCCTGATCCCCCAGGGTCTTAGAAAATAGGTGTGGTCATTTTCTCCTACATAACTCAATGTCGGTAAATAGCTTAAGGGGTAACGAGTGTCTGCTTGTATAAACGACAGAAAAAATTAAAAATCTGAATAATTTTTTTCAGTTATATGTTATTATTTATTGAAAATGTGAGTGATTTTGAAGCATATGACAGTAATTTTGATACACCTTTCCATCAATACTTCATCAGAAACTGATATTGAAGATGATTACAGTCTCATGAGACAATGCACAAAATTTGTACACCTAATGGAAATCTAAAAAATTTACTGCTGCAGAATGTTTTTTGGGGGATGCAACATATGTAATATTCATGTACTGGGACATAAAAAGTAGAAAAAAGCATGAAACACTGAGGTATCCATCAATACTTATATGCTACAGCTCGGCAAATCTGATCAGCTTCAAAGTTTCAAATACAAAAGTTGCTAGAGTTATCTTTCCTGTATAATATATTCATGTGAAGTAAAGGCAATCACACGACATGCCATTTTCTTCTCATTTTCAAATAAAACCCTGATCCTTTTACGAATTATTTAGACTTTCTAAATGAACTTAATTAGACTTTTTCCAAGGCGGGGGGGGGGGTTCCAAGCAAATGAGGGGGGGTGTTCTCTAACCTATTATTGTTATAAAATTTATACGTAAAGACAAGAAAAATCAGCCAAATAAAATTAAATTTAAGGTAAGGGGAATACAATTTTGCGGAAATCATCGGGAAAAAGAATAAGACCTGACGATTTCAACTGATCAAGAGCACCCGACCTGATAAAAACTATGCTTTGAGTGAATATTCCCATTAATTAGCGATCAAGTAATTTGGATTTTATTGGATAATTCTAAATGTTTTAAAAAGTTGTGCGTGCATTCCCGCGTTGAACTAGTAAAGGGTTGTCAAATGTGAATATTTCCAGTGCGAAAACGTTTTGGTGCGAGTCAAACCGCAACCTTTTTATGTATCTCTTTGTTAAAGAGTTCCGATATTTTGTAAAATTTGACTCTGACTTTAACGGGAAAACAGTTAAACACGGATTGAAACGAAGTAATTGACTGTGCGAGTTAGCTCGCTTACCAGACACTCGTTACCCCTTAAAAGAGCTAATGTTGTATTGTTGACATGTCCAACTCTAAATAAATATTATTTGATTTGATTTGATTTGAATGTAAACTTGTGCTCGCAACTCCTCTGACACTATAAATGACGGAGACTTAATTCTTTTTGCATTATGATAGGTCTGTGGTCTAGTTGTGCACTTGATATTTTGTTTGACCCCCAGGGTCTCAGAAAATGGGTATGGTAAATTTTTCCTATATAATTGTGCTCTTTACTTTTCTAAAGCTATTAATTATGGAGAGTTAAGGTGACAGAAATTTAAATTTTAGTTTTACGGATTTTATTTTTTCAAAGTAGGGTAGGAGGAGGGAGTAAAAATAAAATAAAAATCAGTAAATTTCAACATTTCATGTTTTGTGCCATGATCACGATCTTGATTCAACTTGTTTATCATGTTTTCAAAGCCGCATTTTCTAAAAAAACTTGCACGATAAAGATTAAGTGAGAAAGTAATTATAACCAGTAATTAAGATGATCTGGAAAAAATTGTACCATTAGTTCATTTTATTTTTTTCCAATTGTGGTAAAATTAGGGTTGGCAGATCCGTAAAACTAAGAATTAAATTTCTGTCGCCTAACTCTTTATGCAATATTTTGGATATGTAGTCTTGTTCTGTCATTGATAGCTCATTTGAGCTAGCAGCCCCTGGCCCCTTTGATCTGGCATTCTTTTTTGAAATACTATATCTCGGATATTATGAATTATACATGTATATGGATATGTTGTTTTGTTGTGCTACTTATAATTTGTTAGAACGGTTGCTCCCTATGGTCTTTGGTTTTAAAAAAAGAAAGTCTTGTCAGAGACTTCTGGTCGATCAAAATATTGGAAATTTCATAGCTACACGGTTAGAGTGAAAAGTAGTCCATACTTATTCAAATTTAACGTGTTCAGCTGGATCAAGGAAACCACACTCTATTTACAAGATCAATGTTTTTATCATTTATTAAATTATAATATTTCTTAAGTTTTTCATGTTGATTTTTATTTAAGGTTGCATGAAACTTTCATAGTTACATTGTTAAAGTGAAAAGGCAGTCCGTACTCCAGCTATACGTTTTTTTCTAATATTTTTCCTTTTCAGACGATGAGACCAGTTCATTTTTAAACCTGAATACATGGTTCAAAGTGAAAAGATCTGAATATTTGTCCTAAAGTTATGTAGATTTGAAGTGAAACTTTGTTGATGATGTTGTGTACGGTATCTTCATTCAGAATTTCCTGCAAAGACCAACACTTTGTATGAAGAACATTATAATTCTCTCTCTCTCTCTCTGTCTTCTTTTTCTTATGCCCCCGTAATGGAAGATTCGGGGACATATAATGTTTGGTCTGTCTGTCTTTTTGTCCGCAAAAACTTTAACCTTGGCCATAACTTTTGAATGGTAAGTGATAGGGCTTTCATATTTCACATGTGCATTCCTTGTGACAAGACCTTTCCATGGATACCAAAATTTTTGACCTTGTGACCTTGACCTTGGAGTTTGACCTACTTTTGAAAAACTTTAACCTTGGACATAACTTTTGAATGGTAATTGATAGGGCTTTCATATTTAATATGTGTGTTCCTTGTGACAAGACCTTTCCATGGATACCAAAATTTTTGACATTGTGACCTTGACCTTGGAGTTTGACCTACTTTTGAAAAACTTTAACCTTGGGCATAACTTTTGAATAGTAAGTGATAGGGCTTTCATACTTCTTATGTGTGTTCCTTGTGACAAGACCTTTCCATGGATACTAAAATTTTTGACCTTGTGACCTTGACCTTGGAGTTTGACCTACTTTTAAAAAACTTTAACCTTGGGCATAACTTTTGAATGGTTAGTGATAGGGCTTTCATATTTCACACGTGCATTCCTTGTGACAAGACCTTTCCATGGATACCAAAATTTTTGACCTTGTGACCTTGACCTTGGAGTTTGACCTACTTTTGAAAAACTTTAACCTTGGGCATAACTTTTGAATGGTAAGTGATAGGGCTTTCATATTTCACATGTGTATTTCTTGTGACAAGACCTTTCCAAGGATACTAAATTTTTGACCATGTGATCTTGACCTTGGAGTTTGACCTGATTTTGAAAATTTAAAGTTTAGCCATAACTTTTGAATGGTAAGTGATAGGACTTTCATATTTCACATATGAATTCCATGTGGCAAGATTTTTCCAAGGATACTAAATTTGACCTTGTGACTTTGGCCTCAAATGTGATACTACTTTTGATCTGTTTTACTGACAAAGATGTCAACGGGGGCATTCGTGTTTCACAAACACAGGTTTTATTTTTGTGTGTATTTTTTTTTTCCGAAAACGATGTGATCGATGTTTTGCATACAGATGTATGCCTGGCTACGCCCATATTAATATACCACCGGCACAAGGACCCTCTCCCAGGTCCATTTCTATCGCAATGTGAGAAAAATTCTGTCATAAAATATAGTATTTGAACAATCAGTATGCAATTCAACAGTTTCTTATTGTTTTAAACTTATAATGCATTTCTAATCAGTACATATGATAATTTCATCATTGGATTTGATAATTATTGCCTATAGTATTGATTAAATTAAGGAATACCCAATATGAAAAAACGACTTTGTCACTTGACCAATCAGGAAGATGGATACAAAACGTTTGTGATACTTGTTAATGGCCGCTTGCATTGACCTAGCAAATTCCAAGGTGGAAAAAAACGGATTGTAAATATCTAAAAGAGTTAAAGCATTCTATTGACCGTGAATTACAATAATTAAGATAATTAAAAATAAAATCCTTTTGTATTTATATTTTTCCCAATTTTTGAAAAAAATCTGCTTTTTCACCCAATTTCAAAGTCTTCTAGCAGTCCCAGTCCCAAAAATTGGTGTGGGAGCCCTGAAATACCTGTGACCTTCTAAGAGTACCAGTACAATATATAATGATATGTGCTTGATGTGATTGTCATTTAATGAAATACCTGTGACCTTCTAAGAGTACCAGTACAATATGTAATGATATGTGCTTGATGTGATTGCCATTTGACCTTCTAAGAGTACCAGTATAATATATAATGATATGTGCTTGATGTGATTGCCATTTAATGAAATACCTGTGACCTTCTAAGAGTACCAGTACAATATATAATGATGTGTGCTTGATATGATTGCCATTTAATGCATATTTTTCAAATTTCAGGTGAGTGGCCTAAAAATGAAGAGGATATGCATCCAGATGTTTGCTGGGAATGGTATGATAAGGGACAAGAATTCCGCAGCCTTCCCACAATTCAAGAGCGTCTAGATCACATGGAGTCCACATATTTTGATAAGGATTATGGGGTTCACACCTACGTATACCCTTCACTTAATCTTTCCCCTAACAGTTTGGAGTTTCAACAGTTTGTCACAAAGACTGCCCTGATAGAGGGCATGCCAAATGTGTACAATCTGTTAGATGTGCAGAAGGATATAGATTATTTGACACCTTTATTAAAGGAGAAAATTGTAATGAATACAACGCTTATGCGTAGAGACAAAAACAATTTTATAAGTAAACGAGAAACAAGTCACGAGTTTATCAAGGATATTATGATGATGGTTATAACATGTATGGGAGGTAAATATCGCCATCTGGTGGAAAGCTCCCTGAACGAGCAGGTTGACATTCACGCTCATTGGAATAGGTATAAGGTAGAGAGGTTGCTACCACAGGAGAAGAGATATCAAACATACTGGAGTCCAGACAAAATCACAATCAAACCTTCACATTCTCAGTACAACCATTGCTTTCTGTCCCAAGGGAAGGCCGACTTACTTTTACGGACCGAGTTACCACTACCTGAGGTAATTACTTGTACTTGTATCTGATTTTTGACTTCTACTTGTTTTAAAAAGTCTGCCATACCCAAGAGACGAATACTAAGTGTCTACAAACATGTACCTAATTCATGATATACTAGTATTTCCTTTATAGAAAGAAAAGAGGGAGGGCTCTTCCTAAGAACCAAATGAATTGTGGCTTATTGTGATGCTAAATATTGTGATATTAAGTACTGTAGATACATTAGATGAAAGGGTACTTAATAATGATATGGATTCTCTGTAAAAACCTAAAAAATCAGATATGTTTGGCCAAGATGTCATAGATTTTGGATATTTTTTTGTGTACAAGGTGTATATGATGTCCTCAGAACGAAATGACCTTCTATTTTTTTCTCTGACATTCTGTTGGTCATGATAACCAAGGTTTTGTATAAAAAAACCCTTTTATGCATCCCGTTACCATGGAAACGAATGTTGCATGATGCATGTATATGTAATTTTCTGAACAGATTATTTAAATCCTCTTAAGTTAATATAATTTGATTATTCAATGCTCCTTCTTAGTACTGTATGTCATGTAAATTTGTTTCAATAACAAATGTACCATTTTTGGTCAATTTAGGCCTGATTTTACCTATATTTTACTTAATTATGACATGAGTAATAATGCAAATGCACAAGATTTGAATTTCAGTTTCATATTTCCTGAATAGAACAATCTGGGAATGGATCATGGGAATCGAAGGAAATTTATGTAGAAATGAGATTTTTCTGTTTATCATCTTCTCGAGACAAGTGTACGTAATACCTTACTCCCCCTTGTCGGATGTTATACATAAAACTGCGTCTCCAGTGAGTGTCGTTGTGGAGACTTATCAGGCCAAACATTTGTATATATTACTAGCAATTTGAGTGCTAGTTAATGTGTTTGAATGATTTTGCTCCCAAAATTGCTTCTATATGAAAGTACAATGTACGTAATATGGGCTATGATCTTGTCGTATATACTCTCCACTACGACACTCACCGGAGACACAGTTTTATGTATGACATCCGTCAAGGGGGAGTAAGGTATTACGTACTCTTGTCTTGAGAAGATGCTGTTTATATGCCTTTGAAATAGGTTGCTATGGCAACATTTGGTACAAAGGTGTAAATACCTGTCACAAGTAAAAAGCTAGTTTCTAAAGATGTATGCCTGCTATCGTTACAAAATTTGGTATGTAGATGTATTAAAGACAATTAGATACTATTATAACTTTGAGAAAATGCCAAGGTCATTTGCTCAATTTTCAAGGTAATTGAAAAATATTTGCTATTTTCAGGCCAAATTTTGTAATTTTTCGCTAAAAAGAGACATGATTAACAGTAAGCAGTATGACTTTGGTAAAACAATTAATTAGAGGTAAAAGTATGGTAATTTAATGCATTATTTGTGGGGATGAGTATCAAAATTATCAAAGTCCATTGAAGACCCAAATAAATGTCACATATTTTAGAAGAAAAATCTAGAAAATCTAAATTTTATGCTCTTATTGAAAGTCTGTCATACAAAGAAGTAAAACACAATTTAACAAAACTGTGATGAATTCTACTTCTTTTGATAGGTTGTTCAACTGTAAATATTTGAAATCAAAATATCTAATGAAACATGTCCGTGATGTTAGAGAAAACAATTCAAAATAATTGGAAATCCTGATTTTTGTGTAAATTTGAGTCTAAAAATAGAAATGACCTTGAGCTTTGGACTGATGACCTTGAAATGATTTTAAGGTCAAGTGATAATGATAAATGTAATTTGTATACAGGTATGCTATTTCATAATCATAGGACTAAAAAAATGGGGAAAACAATGTTTTTAGATATGCAGTATCCAGAAATATTGACTCCAAGTTGCTATAGCAACAGTTTTTGATTAGTATTCATGGCAGAATGGTGAGTTTCACCATAAATTTTATTTCTCAATTTTGTCAAGCAATGGACATTAATTTTGTCAAGGTGATATCAAATACCCATAACATGTGCCATTTTTTTTTGTTTTCAACCTTCAAAATAGTCAAAAACAGGAAAAAATTACCCTTAAAATAGACCCTATTTTTGCTTAATTTTCACATATTTTGACTAAATATCAACAACTACTTTATCATCCCTCCCCCAAAAAGTTATTCTTTTTTATGTTGAACTTACAAAGAAAAGTTTTTATGTTCATAATGTAAGTTTTGACCATGGTTTCCATCGGCAACAAAACGTCACAACATGTCTTATTTCTAATTTATATGAGGGTGTCAAATAGATGGACCTCGTTACCATGGTAAACGTTTTTCAAATATAACAAAATGGTTTGTTTTAATTGTTTAGCTCGCCTCGACGAAGTAGAGGGGGGCTTATGCTATCGCACCGTCGTCGGTGTCGGCGTCCGCACTATAGGTTAAGCAAAACGGGACAGGTCCATTAACCAAACTTGCATGGATGATGCATCTGAGTCTGAGTATGCTAATAACAATGCATGGTACAGAGGCTGCATCTGACCTATATTTCATGCTTGAGTGAGCAGGTTAGGTAAAATGGGACAGGTCCATTCCCAATTACTATAAGTCCTACACCAACCAAACTTGCATGGATGATGCATCTGAGGATGCTTACAACAATGCATGGTACGGAGGCTGCATCTGACCTACATTTCATGCTTAAGTGAGCAGATTAGGTAAAATGGAACAGGTCCATTTCTGCCTTACTATAAGTCCTACACCAACCAAACTTGCATGGATGATGCATCTGAGGATGCTTATAAATGCATGGTTCAGAGGCTGCATCTGACCTACATTTTATGCTTGAGTGAGCAGGTTAGGTAAAATGGGACAGGTCCATTTCTGCCTTACTATAAGTCTTACATCAACCAAACTTGCATGGATGATGCATCTGAAGATGCTTACTACAATGCATGGTACGTAGGCTGCATCTGACCTACATTTCACACTTGAGTGATCAGGTTAGGTAAAATGGGACAGGTCCATAATTCCCGCCTTACTATAAGTCCGACACCAACCAAACTTGAATGGATGATGCATCTGAGGATGCTTACAACAATGCATGGTACTGAGGCTTTATCTGACCTACATTTCGTGCTTGAGTGATCAGGTTAGGTAAAATGGGACAGGTCCATTCCCGCCTTACTATAAGTCCTACACCAACCAAACTTGCATGGATGATGCATCTGAGGATGCTTTCAACAATGCATGGTGTGGAGGCTGCATCTGACCTACATTTCACGCTTGAGTGAGCAGGTTAGGTAAAATGGGGCAGGTCCATTCCCGCCTTACTATAAGTCCTACACCAACCAAACTTGCATGGATGATGCATCTGAGGATTCTTACTGCAATGCATGGTACGAAGGCTGCATCTGACCCATATTTTACACTTGAGTGAGCAGGTTGGGTAAAATGGATCAGGTGCATTCCCGCCTTACTATAAGTCCTAAATCAACCAAACTTTTATGGACAATGCATCTGAGGATGCTTACTACAATACATGGTATGGAGGCTGCATCTGACCCACATTTCATGCTTGAGTGACCAAGTTTAGTAAAATGGGACAGGTGCATTCCTGCCTTACTACAATTCCTACATCAACCAAACTTCTGTGGATGATGCATCTAAGGATGCTTAATGCAGTGTTTGGTACAGATGCTGCATCTGACCCACATTCCATGCTTGAGCAATTAGGTTAAGTAAAATGGGACAGGTCCATTTCCGGCCTATTGTAAGTCCTAGATCAATCTAAAAACTTGTGTGGGTGATGTATCTGAGGATGCTTACTGCAATGCACTGTACAGATGCAGCATCTGACCTATATTTCACGCTTGATTGACCAGGTATGGTAAAATTAGAATCTCATTTCCAGCCTTCTTTGAATTTTTTGTCAACCAAACTTATGTGGATGATGCATCTGGAAATACTTTGTGCAATGTAGGTGCAGATGCTGGTCATGGGACAATGATGCGGTCGAGGTGAGCGCTGTCATCTCTGATGGCACTATGTTTTTACATTAAGTATGATAATTACAGAAAGTGTCATCAAAATCCATGACATGCCGTGGCCAGCTGATTTAGGTTTTTACAGAGAATCCATATTAAGTGATCACTACAGGTCTAAATTAGATAAGAAGTTGAAAATAAATCGAAATTTTGTTGCTTTGCATTTGACCTCTGTCTCTAATTAACTAAATTTTGTTTCAGTTTGTTTCCATGAATGATGAACTTTCCACCAAAGAGTATCCTCCCTTTGATTATTTTCCAAATCAGCACAGAACACGTCGACAATGGAAGAAACTTAAAGTATCTCCAGGTAACATAAAAACACTTTACAAATGGAGAGTATTGCAGCACAATGTCAAAGTAGTGCAGCATTAAGGATGTTGTTTAGCTATAAGTATTTTGACTTTATTAGGTTTCAGTATCTAGATTTTGCAAGTCTCACTTAAGTTTATAGAAAGAAATGAAAAGAAACCCCAAAAAATTATGTACTATTACTATAATAAAACACAAATCAAATATAGATAAAATGAAACCCCATTACAACAGGGAGGTATTAATTCTTTACAATTGTTGCGATATTGAACTGAAATCTTAAAATATATGTATACATGGCTTTGGCTAATCTTTGTGAGTGGGAGTTTTGGGCATGGTTTTCAGGGGAGATTGATGTTCAGAAACTTGGCTTTTACCTGCATTGGAATGATATATTTGATAGTATAAGATTTGTCTTGGATGGTTACAGATCTAGTTTGAACTTAAGCCTTTTTGATCTATTTTCAGGGGAGTAGTGTTCCTTTAAATCATTCAGAGATAAGTTTTCTGTGCAATGGATAGATATACAAGTATACATTTGCAGAACTTTAATTTGATATTCGCTTTGTAGATCAAGTTAGAGTTTGGTTATGGTTAACTTAAGGTATCCGTTGTACAAATAAATATCAAGTGTATTTTATAGTTAGAATTATGACATACCATAGAAATACCATAATGCAACAAAAAAGTTGGTTTCCAACATCAAAGGTCAACATGCCAACTGCTATCTAAGCCATGGAAACAGTTGAGACGCTGCTGAAGATTATCGAGATAATTTTAACACTGTTTAAATGGACGAGACGTCAACGTGTACATTTGTACATTGGATACGTCAATTTCAGCTTTCAATTTGTGACCTGATGACCTTTACCCTTAACTTTGACCTACTTTACAGAGTGTTATACTGACAAAGATGTATGTTTCACAAACATCTTGCATTAGTAAATTCCTTGAAAATTCTAACATTTGTTTATTGTAACAGATGACTTACGGACTTTAAATAAAGTAGTTCATACCATATGTACAATATATCAAAGTCTGGGGTCTTGACTCAGGTTGGCTTCAGCAGGGACACACCAGTGTACACATGTGTACACACTTAAGGCAATATTATTACTAGTCCCCAACCAGCAACGCGGAAGGGAACTCTTAGTTTCCTCTTAGTCTATCTGCCTGTCAGTGAGTCAGTCTGTCCCATATTTCAGTTTTCCGGACTTTTTTTGTGCGATGGATAGAGATATTCCGCTAAAATTTGATGCACAGCTTGGTTTTGAATAGTTACAGGGCAAGGGTAATTTTTGTCACGCTTGACCTATTTTTGAAGGAGTTATGCCCCTTGATGACTTGAAAAATTCAGTTTTCCAGACTTTGTCAGCTTTCCGGACTTTTCTCTGCGATGGATGCAGATATTCAGGTGAAATTTGATACACAGCTTGGTTTTGAATAGTTACAGAGCAAGTTTGACTCTCCTCATGCTTGACCTATATTTTAAGGGGTTATGCCCCTAGGGCCTTGATGACTTGCAAAATTCAGTTTTCAAGACTTTTGTTCTGCAACAAAAAGAGATATTCCAGTGAAATTTGATACATATCTTGGTTTTGGATAGTCACAGAGTAAGTTTGACTTTGGGTCATGTATGACCATTTAATATGCCCCTTGATGCAAAAAATCAGTTTTCTGGACTTCTTTCTGCAACACATAGAGTTTGATAGATAGCTTGGCCTTGGATAGTTTATGCAGAGCAAGTTTGACGTATGGAGTACGTCATCTACGTCATGTTTAAATAAACATAAGAAACTCCCCATCTAAAACCATTTTCTTTGTCAGTGTACTATTGGTCGTATGGACATATAACTTACAACGTTATTTACGAAAGATCGAGATCTATCCTCTATATGAATGTTTTTATCGGAAAAAACAGACAAAGAATTTCTGACATAAGCTGCATGGACAGTAAGTTTAAATTCATTTTTAATTGGAGAGTTCTAGGCAGAGTTGCAGGATATTTTATGCCGGTAAGGGACTTATATCTCTCAGCGATCATAACTTTATTTTATTCTTATTTGTAGGTCACAACTTTGGTGATCCCAATTCCTTTGGATACCTGGCAGTCTTGAACTCTAATGATGACAAATGGCTTACCAATACAAGATCTTATCCTCGTGGTGTAGTCCACAATATGAAAAGAGGATGGGGAATGAATAATATGTTTTTATGGACTGTTGCACAGGCTCATTATCAAGGTAAGTTCATTTCTAATTATGTAATAGTATTAAACTCATCTGGGCCATTGAAAGTTCAAATGAGGTAAAAGTGTGTCATCCTACCTAATACATTTCACACTTGTAACTTCACAACAACACAGCCACATTACACAGAATGTCACACATCAATACAGGAAGCAGGACTCTGGGTCCTCTATCAAGTTTAAGTTTTTCTTGCTCATCTTTGAGACAATTAGATGATGCAATATTTACTGCAACCCCCCCCCCCCCCCCTCACTGCAACTCAGAATTTTACACCACTGTTTAGAAATGTATGTACAAATAGTCCTCTACTTAAATGGGTCATGTGTCAGCCAGATCTGTCAAACAAGATGACCCAAATGGAGGTTATCAACTTCTCCTCTCCTCAACAACCACTACACAGAACTGAATTTTATGAAACCTACTCAATATTTCTATCCAAATAGTAGTGTTTTAATCGGATCCCTCAGATAAGATGTCTGCCAATGGTTCTAATTTGACTTAGATGAGCAATATTGGCCCATTTGGACCTCTCTTTCAATTCTTCAACATATGCATTCTGACTACATCAGGTATTATTAATCAGATGCTTGTCTTCTTCACAGGTTTCAACAGTTATAACAACATAACCTATCCTTTCACATCCCAGGGGATTATAACAGACGGTAAGAGGTACACGTTCATGGCATACCAGCTGAATACTCTACATCTATGGAAGGATGACGCGGCAGAACCTCTCGTTAATCTGTGTTGGCATAAGGACAATCAGAAACTTTACGACACTGTAGAGGATGGTGAAGTCAAAGGATTCAACGAGGAGGTGTGTGCACAACTACTGAAATTTTTCTTGATTAGGCCGGCAGAGAGGGGGTATGACTTACGTCCCACTCTACCTGAGGACTCTACAGATAGAATCAAGAAAAATGCATGGATTGAAGACAAAGTGGAAATTGTAGAGGAGGTGGAGGAGATAGTGTTTGATGAATCATAACATTGCCATTACCGAGTGTTTGATAGAACTAGTTTATTTTATGGATGAAGCATTTAGGAGAATGATATTGATTAAAAATAATTTCTTTCTGTACATATGTGTACTGTTATTTATAAAACAACTCACTTCTATAATTTTTAAGGGGGCAGACAGTCACCACTTTCAATATCTGCACTGTTATGAATACTTCTACCATAGTAAGGGTATGTCCCTTGAAGATTGTAATTGTATAAGTATTTAGGATTTCAATATGATGATCTTCTATTTATTTATCGAGTATTATTCTAATAGTCTGTGACTACATCTTGTCAGAAAACTTCTCTTCGTTTTTTAAGAAATGTATCAAGAGACAGCTCACTTTCCACCGTACATCATTGGTTAAATTGTCAACAGTTCAATGTTCAAGGTATTCAGGCTAGAATAGACTTATCACAGTTCAGTGTAAAAATCAGGCAGTTTGAGAAAATGCTTATTCATACAAGGTAACATTTTGTGGAATTAAATACAATAGACAAACTACGACAATTGACTAGAGTACATTAACTTGGTCATATTCATTTATACACACATTCATTTCTGAGGTCAAACTTAGTATGTATCGAAAACAGTGTTGTTGCACCATAACTTGCGTAATTCTTGATCTAGAGGATGAAACTTCACTCATAGTTTGTTCATGAGGATCCCTATTGATTTTGAGATCTTGATATGTAAAGAAGTAGTATTTCTGCTCTGTAACACAAGAAATTTCAGGGTGACCCAAGGAAATGCTGCACATGTATTAATTTTGGAGTCCAAAGGTCAAGGTCAAATTGAATATGTATTAAAAAAATTTGTTGCTGTACTATATTTAGGAATTCTTGACCTAGAGTGATTAAACTTCATGCTTAGACTGTCCACTGACCAAGAGTGATGAAACTTCATGCTTAGACTGTCCACGAGGAAAGAAGGATGCTAATTCATTTGGAGTTGAAAAGGTAAAAGTTGAAAGTTCAAGGTCAAAGTTGGTTTTGCTTATGCAAGAAGCTGCAGTATTGACCAACATAACAGAAATTGATCTTTCTATCACCATGCTATTTTCTGAACAAAATTCTTCAGATTTTCCACTACTGTCTATCACACCAACTACCGCACTGAGCTGGTAACTAGTTGCTTATACGTCGATGCAATGCTTCGCCCCCTGGACCCCAACATACATATTATCACTCTTATTACAGGATATATCACTATTTTTCTTGGTACCGTTTTTCAAGCCTAGCGATTTGAGGAAATGCTCTTTTTGATCCATATGTGCATCATTCAATAATGTAGTCTGAAGAGGAATCTAAAGATATTATTATTACAGTTATTTACTTTTACCGATGTAAATAAGGGGGCTGATTGATGCGTTGTGAGTCTCAGTTTTCTGGGATACAGAAGGTATTCTGCGGATAGATTGTCTCCAAAAAAGGACAAACAATCACATACTATGCTTCACTTCTGACACAGTTACAGGAAAATATTAAACTTAAGCGCCGCGGAAAGCTCACTAGTGAAAGGTGTGTTGTTCCATCAGGACAATGCTCCTGTTCACAGGTCTGTCAATGCCATGGCTATCATTCATGATATTGGCTTTAATTTTATTGAGCATCCGCCTTATTCACCTGATCTTACTCCATCTGACTTTCATCTCTTCCCGAAACTGAAAGCAGCTATTTCTGGCACCCACTTTCAGTCCGATGATGACGTCATACTTTCAGCGGATGACAAGATAAGGAGTTCTTTAAAAATGGTATTGAGGCCCTTATACACCGGTGGCAAAAGTGTATAGGTACTGAAGGGGATTAAGTAGAAAAATAATGCAAAATGTTTGATAAAATTCAAATAGGTCTACATGAGGCTCACAACATATCAATCATCCCTCGTACAATGATTTCGTACCTCGAGAAGACAATATTCACCGAGCCCAAGTGGTAGAGCTATTCCGAAATATTTTACCAAAACCCAGCCTTTGGCGACGTGAATCCTGCCATAACCGTCAAATGCTAGGTTTTGGTCATACATTGTATTTCGGACTAGAGTGGTGTTATATCATTGTACTTATCGAGGTAAAACTAAAATAATTATTTTCAAAACCAGCCATATAAATCATTAAAACCTAACTTTAAGACTACAAAATTGTCTCTGATCTATTTTCTGCAGAGAAGTGTTGGAATGTTACATCTACATGTACCTCGGATGACGTCACTCCTGGTAGATATAGCGTTTTCATGAGCGTTTGATCAAACTGCGGTATTAGCCAGTCGGAACGGAATAATTTTCATTCTTTAAAATAAAGTAGTTTATTCGACACAGCCAATTGTGCCTCATATGAAATTTACATGAACTTTACGTAAAAGTTCACATGAAATTTATGTGAAATGAGAACGAACATAAAATTTACATGAACTTTTTCACATGAAATTCATGTGAAGTTTCTGACATGAATTGCATGTAAAGTCAATTTTATGTAAAATTTATTTGAATTTCATATGAATTTCCATGTGAAATTAACATGATGCTCATTTCATACGAATTTCACGTGAGGCACAATTGACTGTTGTCTCGTAGTCAATTGTAGTAAATTCGGGATCTTTTTAAACAACAAGATTATATTTCAGTTTTGACTTTTTTTATGAAACAGATAAATTCCATATTTTTTTTTTTTTTTTTTTTTTTGCAGAAAATTGCCCTTAATGCTGACAAATGGATTCCTCAATCAAAATTAAAAGAATAAAGTTTTCATATTTTAACATAAACAACTCGTACATTTTTCTTTAAAAAATAACAAAGTAGCACACTCCTAATAATCCGCTTGACATCTTTTAAAAGAACGAAAGAGCAAGCATGGATTGGTCTCCACTCCTATGTTCAAAAATTCGAAAGGTTCCTTATATGAATTCCTACGCCTAATGACCTTAACTATGCACTAGTCAGTCAGTCAAACGCTGTGTCTTCATAGGGTTAAAACAGTCAAACTCAATACCGTGAACACATGGTCCTCTCTGTTAATACTCTTAATCCCGATTAGAGGTAGTCTGGGACTTTAAGATAGAAACAAATCCGCAGTCACGTGATCATATTCAAAACCCCTAATGTCGAGGAGATTTATATGAAATACACCATTCCTTAATCGGCTTCGATGTATTCAACAAATTTTGTTGTCGGAAAAGTAAATTTATCAAACATATTGGCAGTAAAACACCGGACGTTCAACCACCATAAACTCCGTCAGGCAAACCTAAGTCTGAAGGTATGTCTTGATATATTTATCGTCATTTTCACAAATATTCAATTTTCACCTTATACTTATCTACACATCATCAAAAGTTTGTAATTTGTGCTTATAATACATCAAATCAGATGTTACAACAAAAAGCTGACAAACTTTTTTTAACATTTCAGTTCGAGGGACGATCATATAATTTTTGATATGTTGTAACGATCTGTTGGAGTTGAATCCCTGACGCAAAAATGCCGGTCTCGAAAGCCGACGACAATGGCGAGAAAAAGATGGGTTCTCATGCCGAGGTGGTGGCTATGAAGTTTAACTTGAAGGAAGCCCGGTACCTACAAAAGAACCTTCATCTTATAGATCTGGAAAAACAGTCCTCCTTAAATCTTATTAATTTGGATAATAGGGATGTAAGAATACGGTACAAGAAATTAAAGGAAAATGTTGGGAAAATCAAATCTCACTTAACAGCAACAGAAATAAGTGAAATGAGACATTTAGATGAATGTGGCAAATTAGAAGGCGCTTACACTTCAGTTACGCCTAATTTACATGCTCGAATCGTTGCGGAGGCAAAACGGTTGAAAATGAACCCCCAGCCATCGCGTCCGATGACAAATACCCCACTAAGACGGAGGATGTCTACGAAAGATCATGATGAATATCAAGTAAAGACAGAAGAAAGGGTCCGACCACAATCAGAAAATATAGCTCTTCTTCGACGAGAGACAATACGAAATGCCTTGCTAAGAAATGAAGGAACCGGAACCCCTCGTTCAGTTGCTGGTGCTTCACAAAAAGTTCAACGATATCGTAATACTCAGCAGAACCTGAGTCAGCGAGTTACTCAATATAAAGACAGCAAGTCGCAAGAAAAAGTAGCTTACGGCATCTATGATCCCAATGGACAATGCATATCTCACCAACCGGCATCTCAGCTCCGTCGTTCGAAAACTGAAGTTTGCGAGAAATCTAAGCCAGTGGTATCAATAAATAGGACTCATTCACACAAAGAAACACTAACAGCAACATTACCTTTGACCGAATCCAAATCCGATGTATCAGAAAACGAATTTGTTATTCCGAATCAACCTAAGTTGGCATTTGTGGAGAATGATTCAACCGCAATTGATGCTTCAAAAGTTAAGAAGCTACAGAGGCCAAAAAGACCGCAGCGGCCACTTTCCTCTGTACAGAATAGTACTATTGACGAAGATGATGGCAAGAGTGAGTTGTCAAGTACATTAACAGCTAGCGAGTCTCTAACTCTGGAACATTCTTTTAATGGTAAGAGCGAACCCTCGCCAAGACAGGGTAGAATGAAAATACTGTCAACAAAAACATTCTCAGCTGAGGAAGTCAGCAAGATGAGGAATCAAGAAACTCCAACCGATGATAGAGTGTTCGAATCTCCTACATTTACAGAATTTACGTCAGAAACGCCAGATTTAAAGGCTACTGAAAGAACAACATGCGAAGAAAAAGTACACAAGCAACCGATCTCCACCGTAAATGGTCAAGTGAAAGACAGTAAGATGTCAATCAAGAAAAATCTGCGTAAATTCCGCCCTGCAACTACTACTGGTGTCTCTGAACGCACGTCAAAGCCAAGTGTTACTCCCAAAAGACCGCAGACTTCAAAAACTTTACGACCAGTTAGCGGTCAGAGTTTCAAACCAATGATGAAACGCAGTAACTCGTTTCTTACTACAAGTTTTGGAGGTGCAAGCAATTCAGCTTTCTCTTGTCATAGTAATGCCGAGAAAGACGCGCGCGACAGTATTACGCCGCGAGGTGCAAGTGTTGAGACGGGCAGGACTCGTCAACTTCAAGACGAAATCCAGGATAATCTGGGTGAGAACATTCATAGAGAGTTGAGAAAAGATCTCCTCATTAAGGAACAGGAAATGACATCCAAAATAGAAGACAAAGTGACAGGATTTATGAAACGTTTGGATGGATATATCCAACGTGCAAAACGAGAAGAAGCGGAGCAAAATCGTAATCCTATGAGACTGAACTTATTTTACTGATATATACAATGTTAAAACTCATTGGATGAATGATAATTGACACTCATGTCTTTGTTGAATGCTACTTTGATATTGAAAAAGAACACAATACCATCTTCTGTTGCTCTTCTATCAATCATATGATTTTTTTTTCCTGATGACTGAGAACTTTTACAACAATTCTGTATTCAAACATTCTTTGCTCAATTATTCTCACACTAAGTGGTATCTCCTTGATGGCCGTAGCTCTATCCTTATAGCTGATTCTTTGACATAAGTTTCAGGCCATGATTAGAATTTTGCTCTTTATATTTTAAGTATTTAGATTTTCTCTATTTCGACTTCGCGTATCACTGATGATACATAACGCGTTGAAATGCGCATATGGTGCACTAATATTTTTTTTACAATTGAACACATATTTCAATACTGGTATTGATGTGGTATTGACATAGACACACTAGAGCTTGCTCTTATGTTTCAATCTTTACTACTGACTGAATTCTTATAAGTCAAGATGAGTGGAAGTGATGTTTGTGAATATACTCAGGATAACAAAATCACTTGCAATTCCGTCTAAAGTCGACCCAAAGTACATTTCTCTGTTGTCATCCATGTTTTTGTTTGGTTTGTGATATTGTCCTTCTGTTATGAGTATTCTAACTCTCCAACTATTTACTGGTTTGTCTGTCTGGCGTCGTGTCCGATGTTTGTTGTAATCTTGCGAGTTTGTGTTTCGCTATTTCCAATGCATTTTTACCTTGTTGGAGATATCCCCTGTTTTCTAAATATTGCACTGTATTTGAAGCACGGGTTGCTCTCTGTTACAGGCTTCATTACTGCTTTTAATAAATGTTTAATTGAACAAATATTCCAGTGCTACTTGGAGGATCGATTTTCATAATGCCTAATAGTGATCGCTATATTATTGATAATTTACGTAAAATACAAAAAAAAAAAAAAGATATCAGATCTCCGTAAAGACACCCCGTGATAGACATTTCACTGGGTACAAACACATTTCCTTTGGCTTCACTTTTTCAATATCGGTGGCATAGCATTGGCAAAATTCGATTGAAGCTTTTCTAGTTACAGGGGTCTAACATCCAGAAGATCCATGGATATAACCTCGTGGTGACCAAGGAGTTTTGCCCAAGGGATCTCAAAACAAACAAAAAAGAACAAAAACAAAAACAAAAAAAAAAAAACATGTCCAGAGCGTCTTTATCTGTGACTGATGAGAAAAGTTGCAGATTTTGGTCCTATAGCATCATATCCCATCGGTGTCCCCGCAACGTCATATACATTGTTTAGATTGAGGATCACTGACGAGGGTTAAGTGCCCGAAACGTGCATCTCTGGTCCATGCTGCAAAATCTGTTCTTAAATGATGCTATTGAATTTGAAGACGCTTAACATTGTAAAACTATTCTGAAATAAGGGGATTCTTTTAAAGTATTATCTAACGCCATTGAAGACGATTACAAGAAACCTACAAATTCATTTAGATTGATAGTTATATGTAATTAGTTTTGACATATTGTTCAAGTAAAAACCCTTCAGTTTTTATGTACTTGTACAGTAATGTTCAATAACGTATGTCATTGTTGAGTCCAGTGAATGTCTCGTACATGTACCACACCTACTTGTTTACATGAGCATCTTTTAAAATTGTTAAGATAAAGGATGCAAATCGTTCTTGTAACCCGGTTATCATGATTAATATTTTGGTTTTACCCGGTATGGGCCTTAACCAAAATTTTAATCATGATACCGGTCATCCACATCGGTCGTGAAATTCAGTAACAGTTTATAATTATGCTGGCATTTGAATTCTATCATCCGCCTTTGAAAGGGGGTGGGGTGTAGTCGTGCATACGGAGTCGTGTCAGAGATCTTTCATATTTAGCTGTCATATTAACCAGAATATCATGTCTGTGCCATTTATATCTGAAAGAGATCAACCTTCAAAAACTAATGACCTTTTGAAATAAAAATCTAACGGAAGAGCTGGATTTTTTTTCCTTTCGACTCATTGTACACTGGCATCATGATTACGAAGAAACACATAGTTCTGCTGAATTAATGAAAATCAATTCACAGATGCAAATTCATACCAAGACAAAAATACAAGGGAATACTGATTTAATATTTCATAGAAACACACATAGATATATTCTGGTGGAGCTAGCCTAAGCTCCAGTCTCAATATGGATACACTTTATAATTGTAATACTTTATCAACAATTTCAATGAGATTTTTATGCCATGAATGAAACCTAATTTAAAGTCTAAATGCATTAAAATTACTTCCAAACGAATTCGATCAACAACGATGATAATACTGAAAATTGTCCCTCTTATAATGAACATACATAAGTCGTTTTAAATAGGCCATTCAAACATCAAGATATCTAATTTTCTAAAACTATTGAAAAAAAAAATCATTCTGACTTCTTTTTTTTGCAATCATAGATACCGGCATACCCCCCCCCTTTTTTTTTTTTTTATCTTTTAAGAAGGCATAGTACCTGCATGCATCGAACACAATATGAAACTTATTTTGTTACGGATATGTCTATGCGAAGTTAGATTTTGCGGCGGTATTCTAATTTTGGTCATATGCTGAAATCGACTCTGATTACACAAAAGAAACTATCTTTTACTAGCATCGATCAAAAATTTTTCAGAGGAAAATTACAATGCAAGGGAACATTTTTATTATCAACATTGACATTCATGAAAAGGGTCAAATGCTGCCCCAAATGCCTCTGTATAAACAGCAAGTTCCCATATTTTTCATGGATACAAAATTAATTTTGCTACACATTTCGTGTCAAAGTTATCGATACATCAATATACATTTCCCAACCCATTAAACCTCAGGAATATTTAAGTACCTACCCCAAACCATTTAAACCTGATATTGTCACCACCCTGATGGCCCACTTCATATAATCCTGTCATAATGAGACATTCTGGGCTTGTTACTCTCAAAAATGGGCAATATTAATTCTCCGTCAGTATAATAAATCGCACGCAATCATCTCGTTGATATGGGAGCTTAAGATTATTTACAATTCTAGCGGTTTTTGTTGGTTTAACCGTTCCTTACTACCAATATACTATCGATCACCTCTCCACTTCGTCATATTGCACTTTCATTTGATTTAACGAATTCTTTTGATATTCAAGACTGATTTTCATCACATTCGAAACCTTCATGTAACGCAAGATTTGAATATTCATGAAAATGCAGATATAATGTCACAAAAGCTTAATTTCGATGTACATAGGAAACAATTGCAATATTAATTCAGTCTTCACGTCGAAGTCCGGAGCTCTGCCTTTGTCTCCTGTCGCCTTAGTAGATGGGGATTCGTGTCTTGTCGCTTGAATACTGATTGCCGAGTTTCTTGTCTTTTGAGCATTTGAAACAAACTCATTTGGTCTTAGCTAACTGTAATCATGCCGGAGAGGTCCATCAGTTCGTCCGGGATTCTCAAATATCGACACTTATTCAGATCCTTCCACAGCTCGAACACTTTCGCTTTGTACTCCTTCTTCGCTTCTGAATGTTCTGTCTAGAGTCGCCCTGTTTGGTAAGAGTCGGTACTTCATGCCTCGTTTAGCACTGCTTAGTCGACTACCTTCACTTCCGGTTTCTTCCTTCTTCCGGCAGACGAACAACCGGAGGCGGAGTATCCCAATTCGGGGAAGGATTCGCCTTAAAATAATCGTCCAACATTGACATGAATTCTTTCTTCCTTTCCTCCAACTCTTGAAATCTAGCATTCTCTTCCATCAATAATTCTTGCCTTCTTTCTTCCATAAGATCCTCTCCCAAATTACTATCGATGGAGTCGTCTGATATCATAGAAGTTTTGTCAACAGTTGGTCTAGGCTGTGCCAACATTCCCGATTTCTCCTTCTCTGTAGCCGTATGAGAAGAATACGGGGAATGCGTTGCTGCGGGGTTTGCTCTTGGTGTCTGTTGATTTATTTGATGCGGAAGAACTGCAACAGACGTTGCGGGACGACTGAATTTGAAGTTCTTTTGTTTCATTTCGTCCTGTGTTGTGTTTTCGAAAGCACTTAAAGGTCTGATAGTCGTCATTCCATTATCTATGGAACTTCGTCGTTTTTGATTACTAGGTTCCGGAGCGTCAATAAATACACCGACCACAGAATTACTTCGCCGCAATTTACCGTTGATGGTTTGCGGTCTGTTAACAGATTCAGTGCTGGACCTGTCTGTGGTCAGATTCATAGAGGTATGCGCCCTTGGAGGACCTTGAAGCTTTAGTCTTTTCGCAGCACCTGCTATTTTTATCGCACTTCCGAGATTCACTGTATTAGATGGTTTAATCTTTCCTTCTGATTCCATTTGCTTTAGTTCGGTTATCTCGTCTGCTGTGAGATGTGATTTGATTCTGGAGACCTTCTCTTTCAGTCTTTTATAGTTGACTCTGACAATTCTGTGGTCTAGCTGAAGAAGCTTCATGGCATAAGACTGCTCCAAATGTAATGTCTGTAAGCTTTTCTCTAGAACTCTGTCCTCCTTCATGTTATGCGTGACGGCCGCCATCTCTTTATCACGGCGCGGTTTACGTGAGACGGGCATCGTGATTTGTATTCCTCTACACTATGATGTCGGATAGACGATCACACCTGTAAAATAGACAAACGAATAAATGAAACAAATGAATGGGGAAATCGTGTTTTGATAATAATAAAGAAAAGCAGCACTACCTTCTTTTTCTCCAAAACTGAATAGAATTATTGAGAGCAAAGTATAGAACATCCAAGTACTGATGTTTGCTTGGAAATACATTCATCAAGCTATTGGGGAGCAAGGGAAGTCGCGAAGGCTCCGGAAGAACCGAGGTGGCCTAACAAAAAAATAAATGAAAGCAACTCAATAAATCGTTGATACTCTATGCAAAGGTGGTCGTAATTGCTTTGTAAGCGAACACAATTGCCGTGGAAATCTATGAGATCTCCACAAATCTAGATCATTAAGCGTAAAAAGGTGGACTTTAGGTTAGCGCTTATAGACTACAGTAAAATAAAACAATATAATATCAATCTTGTGAAATTGCAAAAATTTACATTTATCTTATTTGATTTGAAGCGTTAGACAATTTACTTACTTGAGAACGATGTTTAATAAAACTTTTTAAAAAATCCATTTCATAAAGCGCTCACAAATTCGATGTAAAGTCTATAAATCATTCTTGAGTGATAGGAACAAGTTTAAATCTGTCTAGCTCTTCACAAATCGAAAACGATAACACTGAAATTTTCCACTTACAACACGATATCGAGACTTTTATAAAATTGAGTAAATTTTTGTAATTATCCCTAACACAACAATGTTAATTGTTAAACACAATGGGGAAGGTGTCAGAAATCCTGCGGTATTAGTGCGGATTTTTTGTTTGTTTGCGGATCCCTATTGTGCCTGGTAGCCGGTAAATATTGGAATTTCATACGTCTACCCATTTTTAGTCAGTTTACAGTCTGAGTTTATCGAGAGGATGATTTAAAAGTTGAAGCGACAAAAGCGCGACACTGTCTTCAGATTAAATCCAACAAAACATCAAGTCTTATGTACCTTCTTAATTGGAAAATAAATGTACAATAAATTCATCCGTAGAATGTTTTATTTATCCGTGGTTTACTTTAAATTCACGCCCTTTTATGTACAATGTAGTGTAATGACATACGTACGATGCGATTAGGGAATGAAAGAGAACGGACTCCACTGGTCCGCGCATACAATGTAACATTGTTCTCTGTGCAACAGAAAATACGCAAACCGACCCGCGCTAACGCAAGGAAAGCATTTCCATCTCCTTTATCGAGCGGTCTGATTGGCCAATAACAATTAAGACATTTACCAGGGTTTTGATTTCACAAGATATTGATTGGAAGATAACGATATCGACATTCTCATTTTTTCCATCATTTTTATTGCCCTCGCTGATATCGTGGTATTTGTCACGACGATTTGTGGGTGTTTAAATCCAAACAAATATGAAATTATAACAGATTGGTTGAGGTTTACGAGTGTTTCTACCTTTATTGACGTAACCGTTTGACAAGATATATATTTTTTTTTTCGTGTCAAGGAGTCTGCATGGGCAAAATTCTCAGATACCAAAATTCGATTATTTCTTGCTCCTGTTTCTTGTTCTTGTGACAATTTGAAGCAATGTGACCATCGCATTAATGAAAGGATCGAGTTAAGGTTGATAGATCGAGAGTATGTCTAAAGGGTACCCATAAAATGAGGAGTCATCTCAAGCTTCTTCCAGCTCAGTATCGATTACCTAGATAAAGACGGGAGCTTGATCGGGAAGTTTTGAGTCAACTTTAATACTTTTATCATGATTACATTTTTGATTCACCTAGGGGCTTAACCAAAAATGTAAACATGATAACTAGCTATTATGATTACATTTTTGGTTAAGCCCCTAGGTGAATCAAAAATGTAATCGTTATTCCGCGAGTATTTAGAATCTATAAGTAACCCGGAAACTGGTAGCCGCAGAACTTTGCTATTTGGACACCCAAACCATCCAAATAGCCGCATGAGCCGTGTCGTTGGTCGTTTCTGCTGTTAGAAAACTGGAAGTTTCGTTTTGAAGTCTATATATATGCTATACCACTGAAATTGTAAGGATTGAGTGAAGATATAAACTTCTTATATTTCTTTCAGATTTACCCCCTGATAGAATTAATTCGTCAATTTATTCACTGACATGAGATAAAATCTTAAGTTTGTATTTTACTTGTATGTTTTGATGCTCTAGTGAAATGCAGAAAATTTAAACTCAAATTTAAAGTCAAAAGACAAGTTTAAATAGAATTCAATAGGGAAGGACATCTATACAGTTTACATTAGGGGTTCGGCAAATAGTGACATGGAAACACAAGCTTATATTGATCCTCTAGATTTGGTGAAGATCATATAACGGTAGTATGTTTAAGAAACTTCAGGATCAAATACATTAACGTAAAACCAAGTTTTAATGCCACGTTATTTTAAATTAAAGGGAGGAAATATCGGCTAAACGGGGAAATTCTTGGTCTGAATTAAATGTTGTTAATAATATTGTTTAAAAAATTTCAAAATGACATGATGTAATTTTTGCTAGAAGTAATATATTAGCATTTGGCATTAAAGTACATGCATAATTGCCCAACACTCTTGAATGGAGAAGGTCTTCATCACGGTCTTTAAAATAAATCAATTCGGAAATTTGAGAGGATCTTGAGATTGCGATCTGGTTACCTAATGAAGTTTATCAAAAACAATATACAGCCTCTTAGAATCTCTATAAAAGGAACTATTCCAATGGAGGTTTTTGTGGACAATTTATAGATACTTCATCAATCCCTATATACAGAATGGTAATAAACAATGATAGATGTTTGCACATAAAGTATACAATGGAAATGTACGAGACGCGGTGTTGACACAACTTCGAGTAGTATGAAAGTAAACAAATAATATGCTCGAAATAGTTTTCTAATGGCCGTATTATATTTTTATAAATGATTTCATATACAGAGAGTTCGCACTCGGAAGTCAAGACAAAAATATTTTCCTTTGATATCACAGAGACTTTTTTCTCATGGATTTATCTTCGTGTGTATGTTTTCTCTTTTATGACAACCTAATGGCTTTTCCATTTAAAACTTCAATAATTAAAAAATCCGGAGTGGAAATATTGCTAGCACTTGTGACGCGCGTCCTTCCACTCGCATCAATGTATTTGAATAGTAAAACTATTTTCAAATTATTGACAAAATAGTCAATATGTCTCATCAAACATCGCCACCTTTTTAAATCAACAAATTCGATTCCGTCGAATTAAAATTACTCAAAGAAAGTGACGAGGAGGGACGTATTTCTCAACTAGCGTTCCATTTATAAACTATTATGCCAAATCATTGCTTTTTCTATAAGAGCTATTTACTTTTTCTTTTCATTATAAAAAACGTCAACATTGATTACATTGCACGAGTCTCTAACATTATTACAGGATTCAATCCCATGTCTAATTTCCACCTAATTTCTCAATTTTTCCGAACCATCAAACTGACATGTAAGTTTTGAGAAATTATGAAGTTATTAAGTCGATAAAGCCCGTACCTAATTTATTTTTTCCTCTTTATGAGAGAGTGCTTGAAAACTGGAGACTTTTATAAGCCTATATTGCTCACATCAGGAACATGTCCACTTTTCAAAATATTATCTATAAAGGCGGTGACAATTAAAGAAAAGTAGTTAAAATCTAAATATCATGTTCATCAATTCAGAATAAAACCGAGGTGTTCTTGACTAACATTACTAAATGTTGTACACCAGACTTGCGTGTTTCGGATAACGAATCCTCATCAGTGGTACTTTAAGCCAAAAATAATTTAAAGTAGATAAGATAATGTAGTGTGGTGAACTTTTCCCTAATGTATTTTCATGTACTTTGATAAGAAAAATCGTCTCCAAGTTTCATGTTTCGTCTATTCAGGAGCATAATGAAATGCGCACCATTGGAGGGATGGTGCAAGGTAGACCGAATTCAGGCGGAAATACGGCCTGAACTACGGGCATGCAAAAAGTGGTAGAATTTACGACTTTATAATTTTATCTCAATGTGCTCATACCTTGCTTATTTGACTAGTTATGTCATTATTAAGCATCATTTACATTTGCAACTTCAAACTCCTAGAAGTAAGATTTCTAGTCTAGTAAAACAACCCATCAATTACGGTCTGAATTCGTTCTAGGTGCAAGGGTATAAATCTCCTATATTTGATTTGAATTTGAATTAAAAGTAGATGAATTTAATTTGAATTAAATTAGATGAAATAGCAGAGTTATAAATAGAAGGATTTTGGAATTAAAAAAAAATAAAACAGAAAGCAAGAAAAATAAAACAAAGCAAAGAAAAGAGCATTTTTTTTTACAATTTCTTTTTACAAGGCATCCCTTTACGTTACAATGATAGTTTCGATTTATCTAAAGGTGTTTCGGTTCTGCAATTTGCCAATGAAGAAATTTTGACTTGCACATCAATATTCAATTAATACTGGCATGCTGAAGCTTTAGAAGTGTTAGGGGAATGTGTCAACCAAAAACTTACTGCTATTCAAAACAAAACAAAACAAACAAACAAGCAAAAAACCATATAAATTAATTATGGGATAATCATACATCCTTTTAATTTTTTGCCTTAAAGAGAAAAAAAAAATAATACTTTAGATTTTCATATTGAAGTTGATAAGCCATGCTCACTTACCAAAAAAATTCTTCTCTGATAGTTTCTTTATTCCTACACGCTATGAAATATAGAGTAAAACTGAGTGTCCGGGATTACTTAGATATTGTTCTGTCCTTGAACAATTATGTTTGCGTATATGGGGACATTTAAATCTTAAATCATTAGGAAAAGAAATATACCTTTTGAAAACAAAAATAGCTGTAACATCGCATTTAGATATAAATGGGCCAGAGATATTTTAGTAAAACTTTAAGTCAATTTGAGACAGTGTCAATACTGTACGTATATGGAACTCTTTTGAAAAGTTTCGTCAACCGCTCAAGTTTATTCAACAACTTAGAATGACAAATGCTAAATTAGGGCAAAAGTCAACAAATGTAAGAAACCGATATATAGTAGTAATATTCTTGAGGCTAATTTTAAAAAGTTACCGCTTATTGATATGGCAGTAAAGAGTTTATTCGACCAAAAGCAAAAGCAGTGGCGGATTTAGAGGGGGGGGGGGGGCAGGGGGCCCGGGCCCCCCTTTTTCACCCAAAGTTATTGATTCAGAGTACTCTTTTTATGCTTATTCTCTTTACTTTTGGGGAAATTTTCGGCTCGCTTCGCTCGCCACACTAAATTTTTCATTAGTTGTTAATTTTTTCGTCTTCACTTTGTCTTCAACTTTCTTTGTCATCGTGTTTGAACGGATTCATTTGTCATAAACATATACAAAATTCAAAATCAAATTGACACTTGAATAATTACCAAATGCTTCATTTTCATGGGTCGATCTAACCAGGTTGTGGAGTTGTAATGCCCTAATCTTCCCAACCTTCCCCAATTGGTCAAACAAAAATGGAGCATGGAAAATGAGAGAGAGATTGTATTCTTATGACAAAATATAACCATCTATTCCGAAAATTTTACGGCTCGCTCCGCTCGCCAATATAGAATAAAGTTGTTTATATACATGTACGGATGACTTAATTTGAAAACAAATGAAAATTTCATATCTTAAAAAAATTTTCTGGCTCGCTACGCTCGCCAGTTTACCTATTAACTAAAGTAAATGAATCAACTCCCCTCCCCACCCCACCCCACTTCTTAATTAGATCGGTAGTCTTGAGGTTCACGTTTTTCGTCAGTATTTCCGTGAACAATTTTCTTCGAGCTGAAACCTTGCCCCCCCCCCCCCCCCCTTTTATGGAATCCTAGATCTGCCACTGCAAAAGTTCTATCAAAACTCCATAAAGATAACTTTAAATATATGATTTCATTTTTTTTTTTAATTTAAGGAGGGTTTGAATACCAAGATGGCGGAGGCATTATTTGTTTTCTCACTTCCTAGGAAAAGTACAGTTTTAACTTCCTTAAAATTTTTGATTCTCTGATTGATATACACATTTGAGTATCCTGATGAAGTTTGAATAATTTCAGGCGTCACTTGAAGGAATTATGGCGATTTTCAAAATTGTGGACTTTGGGAGTTCACGAGCAAACCACGACGTCATTTCGACGTTATCGGGTAAAATTGTGTCAAAAACCTTAGCATTCAAAATACAATAAAAACATTAATACAAAACGTATCGCATTGAAACTTTGCATGTATAAAATAGAAAATTCAATCTTCATCACTGTGAGTTCGTTGACAAATTAACATTACAGGAAAGCGGATGTCACTTCATTGAAAATGGACGATTTTCGAAAGAAAAAAATGGAAAATATAAAGCTTTGTTATATTTTAATCCAAAATTGAATTTTTCTCATTTAATCATGAAATTATCTCTGACCATTGTTGATAATTTTGTTGGTTTTTAACAAAGATTCATCCACAGGAGCGTCACAGGATTCCTATAATAATTAAGTGTGAACTACAGTCAATTGGCTAGAAATCGCAATTTTTTGAGCGACAGTGTCAACTTTTATTCCAATATCCTGCCTTTGTTTAAAACACAATTAATCTCATCTTTTCAATATGTGAGTGCAATACATTTGTAAAATTTTTGGAAGTTGAATCAAAGTTAATTTCCAATAGCTTTACGAGAACTGGAATGACACTTTCAATATTATGACGTTATCAAGAAATTCACGAAAACGTCGATTAATGCATATTTCAAAGTCTCGTGGAAAACTTTCCTGTGGATAGAATCAAAGGTAAGTTTGCATAATCAAGGACAGACAAGAAATATTTAATTTCAGAAATTTTGAGAAAATTGAATTTGGCATCCAAGTGCTCAATACCTCCTTAAGTTACTCATTCAGAAACTCCTCCTTTATGTAGCACGACGCGAAAAACATCGGCTAACGCAAAGTTTATTCTTATAATATGGCTTTTGAATTTGATTTTGTTCCTTTGACGAAAGTTTGTGTCATTTTCATTTGTCTTAAGTTTGTAACACAAAAAAGTGTTTACCGGGGATGTGGAAAGGTCGGTAGTGAGGGGGCAATTTCATGATCCGAAAAAAAAAAAAATTTGCCGGCCCGTCGGTCCGAAAAATGTTTTCTCCAAAAATCTCGATCCGGAATTTGTTTTGCAAAGTCTTCCTCCCCCCCCCCCCCCCCCCCCCCCCCCAAATCAAATGGCTGCTCCCCAAGGCGGTGATCTTAAAAATGTGACGATTGGACCAAAAAAAAAAACCTGTATAGAGTTGATAATATACAGTGGTGTCGAAGAACAAAATCAGACATTGTTACAAGCCATTTGAGATGAGTAGAATCCTCGACTCTGGTAAGAGGAAAATCAGGAAGTAAAAAAATCCGCTATTGCACTTGTAAGTCCAAACTTCTACTAGCGACCGGTTATCTAAAAACCAATTTCTTTCAGGAGGGAGCTCGACCGGGGAGTTTAGCACAAGTCTATAAAGTAAATTGTTTGAAGAATTGAGCAAAACTAGGGGAACGATTGAGCTAAATCGAGCGTACGGTTTAGCTCAACCTAGAACGATTCCGTAAACCATTTGAACGATTTAGCAAACTATACTTGAACAATTTCGTAGACTGAAAACGATTTTGCTAAACTGTAGGCACGATTGACTATTTGGGAACGATTAATTGAAACATGCATTTCTAATGCATGAAGAAATATTTAAATGCAAATTATCTCTTGTAAGCTTTGAGAAAACACGAGCGAAAAAAGGAAAAAAAAAAAAAAACTCGGAAGACAAATTAGTTATTGAATTATTCAGCAGAGAAGTGACAATGTTCAATCCTTCTGTCTAATTTAAAATCAATTTTGAAATTAATAAAAAAAATATTTCTTGCCTAAAACTCATTATTAATTATAAGCTTTTAAAATGTTGAAAAAGAGAAAAACAAATCCTATCTTTTAAAATAAATACAAAAAAAGAAACGTCCTACCTGAATCAAGTTTGGTATATGTATCGGGTATATATCAGTGTTGATTTTCGCCTACTGTTTTGTTTTCATTACTCCTATACATTCCTTTTTATTATAGTGTTTCTGTTATTGACGTAGGGTTTTACCTGCCACTGTTCTGGTACTGCTCAGGTGTAAAGAGTCCTTCAGGTTATCTCTGTATTGGACCCTCGTAAAGGGGTCTTCTAATGCCTAGCAACATATACAAACTAAAATAAAATCCCTTGTATGCTGCTCAGCATTACTACCCAAACCGTTGTCTTCTATATACTATAACAGTGTTTTTGGACAATTAAAATATTTAAGAGAGGGAAAGTAATGGCGACTTTTAAAGCTCTTCATTTTGAACCAGGATTATTATTTAAATTACAACTTCTCGAGAAAAAGTTTCCCGTGATATGGCTTTCTTGTAATTTGTTCGATCCATTATGGGCATGTCTTAAGGTAACAAAGAACGGCATATACAGACACTTTAAAACAGTTATCACTTCACCGTTTACCACGGACCTTCAAATGAATCAGTTTTAAAATCCACTTAAAATTCTAATTGCATTTTCGTCTGAAATTCAAATGTACAATATTTTAGTTCAGAGACCAACCAATAGTTTAATTAAATCAAATGCTTTTATGTTTATTCCGTTGCTCTGTTTCCCCCAATGTTATTTATGATTTTTAGGGGAATTGATTGGTCGCACCCGAGGTGATACCTGCCACTTAAGGTGGGGTTGATGTTCATGCACGATCCATTTCAAAATCGTCACAAGGAAGTACACGTACGTTCTGGTTAAATTATTAAACAGAACTCGAAATTTGTTTACGTTCGCCATTTTAGTATCTCAATTCGAAAACACTCTCTTATAAATTTCCCCTGTTCATGTTACCATGCGGCAATAACATAATCCGTTCTTGCCGTCATCAGTTGAAAATCAAAAACTCTTTTTTTTTATTTGGCGAACAGCAAATTTAAAAGAAAACTTCCTAAATTTTTACTACGTAAACATAATTTCATTGGATTTTGTTCCTGGCTCTGTAAAAATAAACATGGAGTAAATGCTGATTTGCTTATATCTGCCCAGAAGGCGCGCAAATGGCATACTTTGGTCAATAATACTCTCAGAACGTGAAAAAAAGAGAGAACCAAAGAAACAAACCCCAGCCAAATTATGAGTCCCTTATAATTTTTTCAAACTAGAAGCATTTTGTCGAATAGATATTTTCCTGCGAAGAAAACTCCATGTATACTGTATTAAAACACATCTTATAATACAAAGTATAATATCATTTATTTGTATTTGTATTCGAATTTGTGCAACGACGCATCAAATCATTTTAGTGGCGCCACCTAAATTGAATTTCGATTTTATGATGCGATTCTGTAGAGATTGTTCTTGTATACATGTACAGAGCTGACCTTCGTGTTTCGGTAATGTAATTGCTCGGTTTCTCGGTCCGTTTGTTTGTCCACTTCGTTTCTAGCGTGTGTTCCGGTGTGATCACTGTAACATAGTTATATTGGGGGTCTTCTACTCTTTGCTGAAGTTTCAATGTTACGGTGAATCTAGACTTTTTTCCGTGGGGTTGAAAGGGGGGGGGGGGGGGGGTGTTCAAGCGTAGGATTTTGAATGACAAATATGCATACATGTAAATGTAAAATCATGCAACGCAATCAAAAAATGTAAAATCATGCAACGCAAATCAATATCCAATTACCCATATGGCCTTTAACCAAAACCCAATGTCACCTTGAAAAGAGAGTTCACTTATGATATTATAACATAATTTTAATTCTTCACAACATATACAAATATGCAAAACAAGTGTTGTGCCCCCTCTACAAGTATATCTGTGATCTTGACCTTTGACGTTGATAATCAACATGACCTTGAAAATAATAGGGCTCTTCCTCTTGTTATAAGCTTTAAGTGTCTTAAATTTTTATCAAGAAATATTTTGCTCAATACTAAAAGAAATAAGCCGTTGCCAAGGAAAAAAATCGAAATAGGCTTGATGGTTTCCTTGGATACGGCCATTTTGAATATATATAATGAGTTAATTTTTTTTCTAATGTTTAAGCAACCTACTTTTATTTTAAAAAGATTTTTTCTTTGTAACCACATTAGAAATTTGATTTCAAAAGCTTTAAAAAAGTCAAAAACAAGAAATTTGTGTAAATCGGTCGTTTCCATAGTAACCATGCAATAATGTGTCTTGTTTTAATCGCAATGAATTCTATTAATAAGGTCATTTCTGATGGAATAGAAAATATTACTGTAACATTATTCTTAAAATTCAACATTCTTTCAAATAGTTGCCATGGTAACATTGACCCCACTAATTTTATTTTTAAGCTTTAGAAAGGGTGCATTGTGACATAATAATAATGTTATCACATTTTATCTATCAAGTGGTTATTTTTATTTATCAAGCTCAGAAAGTCCAATTTATCAGTATTTCAAACCTATGGAAACAGTTGCTAAGGAAATTCAGATCCTTAGTTACCGACTAATTATATAGTGTTTTGTGTAAGTTCTTTCAAACCAAAAGATAAAATCGCTAATCATTATCTCAAAGCAATTTAAAAAAACAGGAAATAAAGGAAATAAAATTTAACATCTTTAAGAATTTTGTCAGAATAAGCAATATTTATTACCATGGTAACCATGTGTATTGATAACATCTGAAAAGATAATTATTTGGTTGAATATCTCATAGCCTCTATTTTTGCATTTTATAACAATTGAAATTATAGACCATTTGCATGAGACAAATTTAGGCTTCAAAATTGTTTAATTTTCATATTTTGGTAACTTATGACCTGGTTACAATGGCAACCAAGTCACTTGGCAACAATATGTTGATGATTTTCTATTTCTGACATTTTGCCCTACCCATGTATGAAATTTCACGAAAATCAGAGAACATGCGTGGCCAAAACCTTTAGGTGCTTACAGAATATTTGTATTAACATTTTTTCTCTGTTACCTTGACCTTTGACCAAGAAAACTTATAGGGTTCATCCACCTGTCATAAGCAAAAAGTTTGGTCAAATTCCATTCAAAATGCGCCCTCTAGGCTGTATTCAAGAAATTTGAACAATTCCAATCTGTGACCTTGACCTTTGACCTATTACCTTAAAAATGAATTGTGATGGTGACTTCTTCCTCTTGTCATAAACAATAAGTATATGAAGTTTGGTAAAGATCCAACATCAAAACTGCATCCTCTAGGCTGTATACATGTACAAAAGTGTGACTCACACACACACACACACATAAAATAGAAAAATTATGTGAAGTTATTGAATAAGAGTAGAATATAATACAAGTTCAAAGTGCATTTAATTCTCAAAATAGATTTTCACAACTGATCAGGTATAAATATACCAAACGTCACAACTACAAACACAATGCTTTATATATGACAATTATCACAGATATATTTGTTTTGGAATGCAAAAATGTGCTGTATGCTTGCATAAGTGAACATAATTGAATATAATTGGTACATGTATATATATATGATAAAATATTAGTATACTAGTAATCAGATATGTATTAGGTCTTTTTAACAATTTGGGCAAAAATAAGTCTTTTCATTATTATGACAAATAATTGTTTCGTAAAACTCTATCATGGATACTAGTACTTGCATAAAATTGATGAAAAAATAGCAATTTCAGATTTCCCTGTAAATGACACATACTGGATAATGTATCTGTCAAATTGTGACCCTGACCTTTGGACTTTATCAGCTGGGAAATAGAGTTCAACATTTATTTCTAAGTTGACAATCATAAACTACTGTTTTCTTTTTTTAAATTGAAATACATCAGAGTAAATTATTCAAAAGTTGCTGAATACACGAACAGCATGAAATCACTGAGCTAGAGACTTTGCACAGACTGACCAGCAATGTGAATGAGATCATCCAGTTTTAGATGTACAATGTACAGTGAAGCCTGTCTAAACCGATATTGACTCGGACCAAGAAAAAATATACGTATAGACAGGTTATCGGATTACACAGGTTTAATAGAATTAAGGCATCCTGATAATTTCTTCAAATTATTTTTATATTCCTGGTGAAAAATTCATCATAAAACTGTGAAACAGTAATGCTTTCATGTTTACCATGAACTGTTTAACTCTTATTTCTCATAAAAATTATCCTCTCGATCTGTAATAATGAGTTAAATCAAATATATACACCATGAAAAAGATTTCAAGTCAGATGGAATTGGCTATGGAATTTTCATACTTGTACTTGGTGATAAGTTTACATACAAATTAAACTCATTATAATACATGTACAAAAAATTAAGACACTGGCCATGGCTTGGGCAGGTTACTGATAAGAGAAATGGAGTCCATTGAGCTTTAGTTTCGATTGATAAGCTTGGGGTGACAATTAATCCAATTATGGGTTGGTCAAGGTAGGAGTTGTTTTAACATATCGGTTTAGACAGTGTAAAATACATGTATAAAATGTCACTGGGACCAAAAATGTATATCGGTATTCGGAGTAGGCAGTGTTCGGTTTACACAGGTTATTTTATATAGGAAAAGATAGAAAATTCTTTGGGACCAAAAAATTCTATCGGAATAGACAGGTCATCGGATTAGACAGGTATCGGTTTAGACAGGTTTCACTGTATATGTAAGTGTCACTGGGGATGATACATCAAATAATACTAAGTATGATGTTTATTTTCTTAGTGGGGAAGGGGAGGGAGGTTTTAAGAATTTTTCGTGATCAACTGATGTCAACATACTAACACATAGAACCTGTCCTACTAATGTAGCCACTTGGACCTTGAGTAAAATTATAGGATACTAGCATATCTACATGTTCTCAGTATAAAGACATATAACTATTGTAGAATTCTCTAGTCATCCATTGTACAATAATCTGAAAGTGACCTAAAATATTGGTGACTAGCAATAGTAAATAATCATCATAACAAGTATGAAGTCATTTAGGTATAATCAATCTCTAACAAAACAAAAATTAAGACACTTATTCTCTATATAATCATTCTCTAGAAATGTTCTAGTGAAGTTTTGGGAGACCATTTTACAGTCAAACCTAGCATCATGTGCAAAACAACTTCTTCTTGTAAAAGGAGAATAACACAAGTAATAATGGAAAACTGATTACAATAGAAATATGCAACAAGAAGTGTAAAAATATATTATAAATATATAAAAACTACATGTAATTTGAAGACTGAAAACAAAACGACAACAATAAATTATATGTACTCGGCCCTACTCAAGAATCTAATAATCTTGTGTCATTTCTGCCTGCAGATCGACATTATTACGAGATATTCAGTTATCTGAATTGTAATGAGTTTCATAACAATTCTCTAAGAGGAATAAGTTAGATAAATTAGAAAATAGGAATCTTTCTGTTACATGCAATTTTATTTTTCAAAATATACAGCCAAAAAAAAAAAAAAAAAAAAGAAGGAAAAAAAAAAAGGAGCCAGTAACTTCCCAAGTACTGAAAATATCAATATAAAGCAATACATGTATTCCATTAGTAAGGAAGCCTTTCATGTCAAAATAATCAGTGCAGCATAAGAAATCAATTGTATGCAGACAATGAAATGACAATTTTCAATATTTCACAGTTTAATACAGTATATTATGTATGTAGTGATATAGACAAAGTCAGTAAAATGAGTTGGAAAGATTATAAAATTTGATTAAATAAAAAATTGAGCAATCGCCAGACTATCATTTATACAAGAACAAATGGCAAGGTCGGCATTAGATGGGAAAACTTTAAAAATGTAAAATTGTATACCCCAGCAAAAAAAGAGTGCTTTAATATCCATTCAGTATATTATTTGATCATGTGGTATGTAAGAAAAAAATACCTTAAATCATATCTAAAAGTCTTGGAATACATACAAACGAACAAACGCAATTTTAAATCAAAGTAAAATATACTAGTACATGACAAGTTTTAGTACATTATAGAAAAATAGCAAGAGATTCTTAATATGACAACAAGGACAAAGGAAATTGTTGAACTTTTAATACATGTACTAGTACTTAGGAAGTCTTTACATTTCCTCTTAATTCAAATACAGCTAAAGGCCGGGTGGGGACTATAAAAGAAGACAGGTAATTTTTGTGTCGCCTGCGAAGCACAGCGACACTTAGGGATCACTTTGTCCGTTGTCCGTCTGTCTGTCCGTTTGGGTGTCACACCCCATAACTTTTAATTGGTACATGATAGGGCTTTGATACTTCACATGTGCATTCCTTGTGACAAGACCTTTCTACACATACCATAATTTTTGACCCCGTGACCTTGACCTAGATATTTGAAATACTTTTCAAAAAATCGTCTGTCTGTCACACTTGGGTGTCACACCCCATAACTTTTGATTGGTACATGATAGGGCTTTGATATTTCACATGTGTATTCCTTGTGACAAGACCTTTTTACAAATACCATAATTTTTTACCCCGTGACCTTGACCTAGACATTTGACCTACTTTTCAAAAAATCTAAGATTAGCTATATCTTTTGATTGGTAAGTGATAGGGCTTTGCTAATTCACATGTGTATTCCTTGTGACAAGACCTTTCTACACATACCATAATTTTTGACCTAGTGACCTTGACCTAGATATTTGACCTACTTTTCAAAAAAATGTAAGATTGGCTATATCTTTTGATTGGTAAGTGATAGGGCTTTGATATTTCACATGTGTATTTCTTGTGACAATACCTTTCTACATATACCATAATTTTTGACCTCGTGACCTTGACCTAGATATTTGACCAACTTTTCTAAAAATCTAAGATTGGCTATATCTTTTGATTGGTAAGTGATAGGGCTTTGATATTTCACATGTGTATTCCTTGTGACAAGACCTTTCTACACATACCATAATTTTTGACCTAGTGACCTTGATCTAGATATTTGACCTACTTTTCTAAAAATCTAAGATTGGCTATATATTTTGATTGGTAAGTTATAGGGCTTTGATATTTCACATGTGTATTCCTTGTGACAAGACCTTTCTACACATACCATAATTTTATACCTCGTGACCTTGACCTAGATATTCGACCTACTTTTTTAAAAATTTGAGATTTGCTATATCGTTTCATTGTTAAGTGAACAGGCTTTGTTATTTCACCTTTGTGTTCCTTATGAAAAGACCTTTCTAAATATTTCATAATTTTTGACCTAGTGACCTTACCCTTGATATTTGACCTACTTTCAATAAAAAAATAATAATCCGCTTCGCAGGCAACACAAGCATTCCTTGGATTGCTATTTTTCTGTTATTTCCTCACTGACCGCTATAGGCCCGTTTAATCCCCTATACCCCTTCTCATTTTTAGACTGACAGCTTAAAACGGATGATAATGGGATATCTCCTTAGTAAAATCAAGTTTAACTGTTGGTATGTTTTTGATGTCGCACACTGCTTGCGACTCTAGCAACATCACTTGAATATATGCAGCTATCATTAAAGCAATTGTGCCACGCCTAACAAGCCTATATCACTCAGGTTTGCATATTACTGACCATCAAGTTGAGAAACCCAGCCTTTAAACCTGTTATAGAGATTCTTCAAGGGAGGGTGAAATCAAGGTCACACAAGGTCGGTCTCTTAATAAAGGTTCATTCACTTGAAAATAGTTTACTAGGCAATTGGTAAGCTTAGTCTCTTTAAACAAAAAGTCTTTTAACTCAGTGGGTCGCTATGGCAGGTTTAACTGTATATTTTGCACTCAACCAAAATTGATAAAAAACAAATATTTCATTAATTTATGCTAAACTCACTACTTCATATAATTTATAATTTTCATAAGAAGGGAAAATTACCATCCACCATTCATGTACAATGTAATGAAAATAACATTACCAGCACTCGATCTGATTATCATCTACTTCAATCTATATCACAGGTTTAAGATGATTAAGATTCAAATGCAATAGAAATTCAATATATTTCTACTTTACAAATCTTCAAGAGTATCCAAAAACATTCATAATATGTGAAAAACAAAATATAGTGGCAGTAATGCCCTGTTGACATGAAAGGTTTAATGCGCATTAAATCAAATTTAATGCACATTAAATTTTGGCTTGCGTTCGCACAACAAATTTCATTCGCATTACTTTAATTAGCATTAGATTTAATGCACATTAGTTTTGTCGTGTGAATGCAAAGCAAATCTAATTCACATTAAATCTAGCACATGTATATATGACGCACTTGAATTCAATAGTACATATATTCAACAACTTGGTACTTTTTCTCACCTTTGGACCTCAAATAATAGAATAGGAGGCCCAAATACTTGATTTCATTTAATATGTGCACTGCACTACGTCCCTTGACTCACGTATTATAATGTTGAACTTTGACATCATTTTTCTGGTTATGACATCATGCTATGTTAAGCTTTAGCCTTGCTGGAATAATTTACCCAGAGGAAATACAATAATTTGACATAAATTACAACCTTTTCTGATATGAAAATATACGGCTATCAGTGTAAATGTACTAAAATCTAATGCCCATTAGAATTTGTCATGTGAATGAGGTGAGAATCTCATTCGCATTTGAATAATGTGCATCGAATCGAAATTGTGAATTAGATTTAATGAGCATTCATGTGAACAGGGCACAAGAGTCTTCTCATAAATACATAAATATGGACGGACAGGTAAACACTTGAACAGACAGATGAAAAGGAGGAAAAACATATCTCCTTATTTCCAATGGTAATTGAAACCTTATTTTCGACTAATTATTTTTTAAAAAATGGGACGGAAACTTCAAAAAGATACATTTAAACATCATCTATAGATAGAATTTTAATAATGGAATGAATTTTTTCCTTCAAGCCACCGTTCCACTGCAATCCCGCTGTACCTGCGACCATTCCCGACCGCAATTTTCACAAGAGCGGGTAAAACTTTCCCGACCTTTTCATTTTTTTCTTGACATCACGCTCTATTCCCGACCGATTCCCGATCAATTTATGACCGATTCACGTTTCATCGCGGACTTTCTCACGCTTTACCCGATCTACTCACGATCATTTTGCCGACCAAGTCCCGTTCTATCCGATCAAACTCCGATCTATTCCTGACCAAAACCCGATCTATTCCCGATGCAATCCCGATCTATTACCGACTGTTCCTGACGCATTCCCGCTCAAAACATAAATTCTAACTTAAACTGATCTCATTTGTCATCCAATGATCCTATCGGCCAAGAAGAAGCCTATATTTCTCGTTTTGACCAAGCCTTACCCAAAAGTGTCGCGATCAAAATTAAAAAAAAAAAAATCCATACCTAAAAATGGCATTGGATAGCCAAGAATCATCACCGCGACATTTTGATGATAAGTATTTTGAACAAATCAATATCAGTGCGAGAAAATGAATGAAATATGCACAGATCCTATTTGAAGCGTCGTTTAGTCGTAACGTGGTCATATAGAGCGTGAATAGGTCGCAAGATGGTCATGAAAAGGTCTTAGTACGATCAGCAAACATTGAATCTGAAGTGGACAGATCGTGGTAAGAGCGTAGAAAAGACGGGTAAAGATCGCGAACAGGGCGTAATTAAAGCGTATCTTATGCGTGAAGAGAGCAGGGTTAAGTTTAATGCCGATTAGACCACGCTCAAGCCGCGTTCTTTCCCGACCAGGGCACGATTAACCTAGGCTGTACCCCCGACTATCCCGACCAAGCGCCGACTATTTCATGACCAAAACAAGAGGCCCAAGGGGGCCACATAGCTCACCTGAGGAGACTGTATGTATGTTTTCAATCAAAGTCAAAACCTGAAGGAAATCGCTTTTAGTGAAGCTTTGGGAAGGACAAGGTGTACAAGTTACTTCCTGTAAAGTTTGGTGACATTCTGTGCAGTAGTTTAAGAGGATAAGTCAAAAATGTGTCATTCAAATAGAGCCTATAGAGGACATCTTGGATTTCAAATCGGCTCGAAAAAAAAAAAAAAAACTAAGAAGAGGGCAATGAGTACTTGCGTCCTGTGAAGTTTCAAGAAATTGTGTGAAGCAGTTTCAGAGGAGAAGTTGAAAATGCGTCAGCCAATCAGAGCCTGTGGCGGCCATCTTGGATTTCCGATAGGCTCCAAAAACGTAAACTTGATAGAGGGTATGAGTACTTGCATCCTGTGAAGTTTAATGAAATTCTGCACAGCGGTTTCAGAGGAGAAGTCAAAAATTTGTCAGCCAATCAGAGCCTGTGGCGGCCATCTTGGATTTCTGATCAGCTCGAAAAACACAAACTTGGTAGAGAGCAATCAGTACTTGCTTCCTGTGAAGGTTTGTGAAATTCTATGCAGCCGTTTGAGAGGAGAAGTCGAAATGTGTCAGTCAATCAGTCTGTGGCGGCCATCTTGGATTTCCGATTGGCTCGAAAAACACGAATTTGGTAGAGGGCATTGAGTAGTTGCTTCCCTAAAGTTTCATGAAATTCTGTGCAGCGGTTTCAGATGAGAAGTCGAGAATGTGTCAGCCAATTAGAGCCTGTGGCGGCCATCTTGGATTTCCGATCGGCTCGGAAAACACAAACTTGGTAGAGGGCATTGAGTACTTGCTTCCTGTGAAGTTTCATGAAATTCTGTGCAGCGGTTTCGGACGAGAAGTAAAAAATGTGTCAGCCAATCAGAGCCTGTGGCGGCCATCTTGGATTTCCGATTGGCTCGAAAAACACGAACTTGGTAGAGGGCATTGAGTAGTTGCTTCCTGTGAAGCTTCATGAAATTCTGTGATGCAGTTTTAGAAGAGAAGTCGAAAATGTGTCAGCCAATCAGAGCCTGTGGCGGCCATCTTGGATTTCCGATCGGCTCGGAAAACACAAACTTGGTAGAGGGCATTGAGTACTTGCTTCCTGTGAAATTTCGTGAAATTCTGTGCAGCTGTTGCAGAAAAGATATCGAAAATGTTAAAAGTTTACGTCGGACGGACAGACGATGGACGGACGACGCGCTATGACAATAGCTCACTTGAGCTTCGCTCAGGTGAGCTAAAAACAACAATACTTGTAGGGGACCATGATTTCTTCATTCCTACGAAGTTTAACGAAAATCTGTTCAGTGGTTCTGGAGAAGAAGTTGAATATGTATGAAAATCATCCCCCCCCCCTTCTTCTTGAGTAATCTAAGTAACCCGAGAGAGATAGTTATACAGAAGCTAAAGCAAAATAACAGACCCCCTCCCCATCTTTTCACTGTGTTATTGATAATATTGATCTGTTCTTACATTAATATTTTGAGCTGCTCTCAATATTGTAATTTCAAAGTTGTATATCCAAGTCTTCACAAGATAAATTTGAAAATACTTATTCATCTTTTTAAAATTATTTAGTTTCCTTTTCCATACCTATTTAATAATTTAAAATATATAACATTCAAATGAATCGATAATCCAAAAATTTAAACCTCAAAAACATAAATCAATATTAAAGAAAGACAACTCTTGCATACATGAACATGTACCAACTTATACGAAACTAAAGTTACCAGGGTACCAGAACTTGAACTTACAAGCCTTGGGTCCATGTTCACAGTAAACATATCTATTCATGATTGAAAAAATACTCATAAAAATCTGTTCAGCAGTTCTGGAGAAGAAGTTGAATATGTATGAAAATCACCCCCCCCCCTTTCCTTTTCACATAAGAAAATAATTCATAAAAAATCAAAAAATTAAAATTTCAGTATAAAATACATATCAAAGCATTTAGTAACTTAAATGTGATAAATGTGCAGTAAATGAATGTGTAAAATCATACACATATTGAGTTATTTAAAGAAATAGTGCAAAAATGTGCATTTCTGACGAAGTCCGAAAAGACGTCAAAAACGCGTCAAAAATTTGACTTCCGAGTGGAACTAAAAATAACGACACTTCTTAAGACATCTCTCTAGATCATCCTGATGCTTTCGGTTTGTCGATACGTGCTTCCGTTCTGAAGAAGAAGTTTGTCAAAGGATGGTACCCCATGTGACCTACTTTTGCCTCTGGTGGCGCCACCTGTTGATGGATCCGGACGAAAAACAACAACACTTGTAGGGGACAATGAGTACTTCATTCCTACCAAGTTTCATGAAAATCTTTTCAGTGGTTCTGGAGAAGAAGTCGAAAATGTTGAAAAGTTTACGACGGACGACAGACGACGGACAGACACAGACGCCGGACGCCGGACGGTGCGCTATGACAATAGCTCACTTGAGCTTTGCTCAGGTGAGCTAAAAAATATTCCTTAAAAATCCAAAAGTGGATATCTTGACAAAATTCTTTCACTTGTAGGGTACCATGCATGAGTACCTCATACCTACAAATTGTCATGACAATCTGAAGAGTGGTTATAGAAAAGAAGCAGAAAATGTATGAAAATCACCCCCCCCCCCCTTCCTTTTTACATAAGAAAAAAATTCATAAAAAATCAAAAAAAATAAAATTTAAGCATAAAATACATATCAAAGCATTAAGTAAGTTAAATATGATAAATATGTAGTAAATGAGTGTGTAAAATCATACACTTATTGAGTTATTTAAAGAAATAGTGCAAAAATGTGCATTTCTGACTAAGTCCGAAAAGACGTCAAAAACGCGTCAAAAATTTGACTTCGAAGTGGAACCAAAAATAACAACACTTCTTAAGACATCTCTCTAGATCATCCTGATGCTTTCGGTTTGTCGATACATGCTTCGGTTCTGAAGAAGAAGTTTGTCAAAGGAGGGTACCCCCCGTGACCTACTTTTGGCTGTGGTGGCGCCACCTGTTGACAGATCCGGACGAAAAACAACAACACTTGTAGGGGACCATGAGTACTTCATACCTACCAAGTTTCATCAAAATCCCTTCAGCCGTTCTGGAGAAGAAGTCGAAAATGTGAAAAGTTTATGACGGACGACGCCGGACGCCGGACGACGGACGGACGCCGGACGGTGCGCTATGACAATAGCTCACTTGAGCTTCGCTCAGGTGAGCTAAAAAGGGGAAAAAGTTTTTTTGGGGTCCCGCCGGGGTTTGAAGCCACTCCCCATGGGTCCATTGGGCATGGAAAACATACATTATACCTATGTACAATCTTAAAAAATATTCCTTAAAAATCCAAAAGTGGATATCTTGACAAAATTCTTTCACTTGTAGGGTACCATGCATGAGTACCTCATACCTACAAATTGTCATGACAATCTGAAGAGTGGTTATAGAAAAGAAGCAGAAAATGTATGAAAATCACCCCCCCCCCTTCCTTTTTACATAAGAAAAAAATTCATAAAAAATCAAAAAAAATAAAATTTAAGCATAAAATACATATCAAAGCATTAAGTAAGTTAAATATGATAAATATGTAGTAAATGAGTGTGTAAAATCATACACTTATTGAGTTATTTAAAGAAATAGTGCAAAAATGTGCATTTCTGACTAAGTCCGAAAAGACGTCAAAAACGCGTCAAAAATTTGACTTCGAAGTGGAACCAAAAATAACAACACTTCTTAAGACATCTCTCTAGATCATCCTGATGCTTTCGGTTTGTCGATACATGCTTCGGTTCTGAAGAAGAAGTTTGTCAAAGGAGGGTACCCCCCGTGACCTACTTTTGGCTGTGGTGGCGCCACCTGTTGACAGATCCGGACGAAAAACAACAACACTTGTAGGGGACCATGAGTACTTCATACCTACCAAGTTTCATCAAAATCCCTTCAGCCGTTCTGGAGAAGAAGTCGAAAATGTGAAAAGTTTACGACGGACGACGCCGGACGCCGGACGGACACCGGACGGTGCGCTATGACAATAGCTCACTTGAGCTTCGCTCAGGTGAGCTAAAAAGAGCGGGAAAGTTTCCCGTATTCTTTCAACCGGTTGAAAGAATACGGGAAACTTTTCCCGACCTCTAAAGCGTGCCCGCTCTAATACCGATCGATTTTGGACCAACATACGCTGTACCAGACCAAGATACGACTAAGAGCCGTTCTCTCCCGACCTGGCAATTTTCAAGGTCGGGAATGAACGTAGGTACAGCGGGATTGCAGTGGAATGGGGGCTTCACTTGGAGAGTTCTATGAATAGAAAATATTGATATATTATTCATTTTGCTGGTACTTTTAGAATGCTTCAACCACCTGAAAATATTTGTTAAACATGTCAAAGCTGTAGTAGATAATATTTTACAATAACCATCAGTAAAAGGAGTGACCTTAATCCTTGGCCACTGCAAGGTGGGCACAAAAAAGAAAATTTGATATCTAACAATTCTATCTTCTGACATGTATTAAGATTTCTTGCTATGATGTGACAAAACTCCTTGTGGCATAGATTTACTGGACTTAGTTGACTTGTATGAGAGTACAGATCCCATGCTAACACGACTCCCCATGTTATGCTTTGTCTTATTTCCCCTGGGTGTCGCCCATTCCGCTACTTTGTCCTTGGTATTTTGATTACTTGGATGTCCCACAGAAGTTTCACTATTTGAGTTTACTGCACTTTTATCCTGAGTTGTTTGAGCTGGTAAAGGAGAGTCAATGATAAAGTGATATAGAATGTGATTGAATTCTGACGGTGCCTCCATCATAACCATGTGCCCGGCAGTCTCTATGATCTCCAACCTTGACCCATACACAACCTACAATACAGGTTAACATTACTTATTACGCAATTGTACATTTGCCTATCATATAGTATACAATGACTGTATGTACATTTTGTATCATTAATTTTTTCCTAAGGGAGTCCTTTATCCAGCCTGCATGCCTGCACGTGCCTATGTAAGCATCAGTTTACAAAATAAGGTTTGAAAAGATATTTTCTGCACCATTACACTCTCTAGCTGTAAAGAATTATATGTAATTTATTGCAGTCTGTCTTAGTTGTAGAAAAGAATGAATGTATGATTTACTTGACAGTCAAAGTTACAAAGAGGTACAAATAAATACCTTGAGCATATCTTCTTCTTCCTGCAGCCCCACAAACTTATCATGTCGCCCCCATATAAGGAGAGTCGGTACATTAATCCAGCTGTGGAATAATTCATCTCCGTCAAGCCACCATTGACCATTCATGATGTAACTCAGTACATAAGCTGGCACGTCAAAAGCCGTCTGTTTGTTCTCTTCACGTTTACCCGAACCAGAGTAAAATGCACTCCTGGAAAATAATAAGTTAAAATACTACTTATCTATATTAGTTAATTAATTTTATATGTGATTCTAAATTCAGTTTTAATATGTCAAAATGTCAGGCAGTACATACACAACGTGTTATTTTATTTGGTTTGTCCTAAAAACTTTGTCAATAGTAGATCTGCTATACATAATCATTGCACTATTGATGCAAAGAAGGCTTTTTTTTTTTTTTAAATCTGCTTATCTTTTACACTTTAACAACAATTTTTAACACATATATGAAGCATGAAAATGAATGAATCAGACCCAAATCTGGAATTTAATTTTCTAATACATCATAATTTAATCTCATAGTCTACATACTTACATACCTTCTAAAGGTACACATAATACATGGTCTAATACAATAGAGCATACAGAGAGGTAGTGAGAATATTCCAGCCTGAGGGGCAAGGGGCACCGGTCCTCCACCACTCACCAACACTAGTTTACTGACTCTACGGGTACGACGACGAGCTAACACCGTGGCAAATGCACATCTGTAAATTTTACTCACTAGTATAAATTTTGATTTCAAATGTAAATTTTACTATTAGAACTTTGAATTCGTTTGTTTCTAAACTTCAGTTTAAATACTTTTTGTATTTGCAAACAAATAATTCAAAATATTGTAATTTTTTTTGCACTTTTTTACAATTAGATATACATGTAGTATCGATAAGGACAACTTCTCTCTTATTATTTCTATAAAAGACAACACTTTCTCTCTTACATGTACCTAGTCACGACAAAGATGGTGTAATCCATATGAAAGAAATTACAGTATGAAGGAAAACTATATCCCTGTCTTAAAATCATGCAAAAGAGGATCAGAAAGCCTAGCTTGCCCCGAGTTTCACAGGATTTTTTTTATAGGGATTGATGTATCTATCAAAGCAATCATACATATCAAAATAATAAACAGGATATCTTACCCATATGAATGGCCAACAACAATATTTTTCTCTTTACAATACGTATCAAATATTACTTCAATGTCCGCTAAGATTTCCTGGAAGTGATAGGCCCTAGGCTGGTCAGGGGCACAACTCATACCGTGACCTATAAGATCAGGGGATATAACCTCGTAGCCTAGTCCTGAGAAATAATCCAACTGAGACTTCCACACGTCCAAAGAGCCACCAACTCCGTGTATGAAGAAAAGTACCTCCTTAGGTGTCTCTTTAGTTGCATTATTTTCACTTGCATAGAGTTTTGCATCATTGTGTGAATTTCCTATTGTTTCCCTGTTTATATTGTTGTTTGTGATAGCTTCACTTTGACTTTTCTCCCTGTTTTCCATGCTGCCGGACAATTTCCTTTTGGAATCATGTGACAACGGTGGTTTACCTGAATTTGACCTTGACCTTTTATCCCCACTAGTCCTTGCATCTGACACTTCATCATTTTCCACAATATTGTTTGTGTTTTTCATTTGCATGATTTTATTCATTCAAATCTTCTTTCCCACCTGGATCAAGGGAGACGACTACACTAGATGATGACATCACAGTTTTTCTGTCTGGATTTGAGGACGTAGAATCCCTTGAAACGGAACTTCTTGCTAACACGACGTTAGATAAAGGTCGACTGTACTCAGAAGGCATGTTTTCTGCATCACCAATATTGGAAAACTGTGGAATCTTTTCAGCATCTATCGATTGAGAATTTGGCAATCTATCATTCTCTGAAGTTTGTTTATCTTCCACTACTCCTGGTGGAAAGGAGTTTTTTGTAATAGATAAATTTTCTATCCTTGAACTTTCAGCCCTTGCATTGTCCCTGGAAGATCTTGGAGACATGACTTTTGATACATTTTGAGGAACCTGTTGCTGGGTACCATTCTGTTGGTAATGTTGATATACCTAAAATTTAATTTACACAAAAGCATATCAGATCATTTCATTTCTTCAGAATTCTATGCAAACCCTGAACTGACATGCATTTTGCTCTTTGCTTTTTGTGTTTTGCTCCTTGCATTTTGCTCTTTTTTTAAGTGTCTTTGCCTTTTGTGTTTTGCTCCTTGCATTTTCTGCTTTTCTCTTTTTTTGTGTCTTTGCTTTCTGTGTTTTGCTCCTTGCATTTTCCGATTTGCTCTTGTTTTGTGTCACTTCCTAACAAGGAGAAGGAACATCACTTTGCCAATCAATTTAATCAAGTGGGAGGGTACTAGTAATTAGATAACCTAACCTTCTGCATCCCTTCCTTTTTTAAGTAAATTTCAGAAATAAAATTAAACAATAAAGAGCGAATGAAGTGATTAATGGACACATATTTCTAACTTTCATTTTATTTATTCAATGTACATAAGCTGCCCACCAACATTGTCTTTAAATGGATGTAAACGAAAGTTGTGCATAGCGCAAAGCTTAAAGAATAAAAAAGCAAAGGGCAAAACGCAAAAAGCAATGTATGGAAACTTGTATAGAGATAGAATATGGTGAGCAGACCCGACACAGGTATTGTCTTGGACCTAGATACAGAGGTTCAACCTTGACACTGACTTTGAAAAATGTCATTTAGAGTAAGGTTTTATAGTACCAATACTAAAACTATAGGAAATATCATGCTTTTCGACTGCTGGGTCACATTTGATTTCATAAATGGCTTGGACCTTGAGGTTTGACCTTGACCGTCTTTGAACTTGAAATTATAAAATGCACTGTGCAATATAATGTACTGAAACTTTGCACTACATGAGGGGGGATGTAAAAAAAAAAGGAAAATGAACCAGATGCATCTTCTGAAATCATGCCAACATCTGAGCCAATGCGAGACATTAATATAAGTTTGTAACTTGTTTGTTAAATGTTATAAAATATCAGAAGTTTAATTTTTAAAATATCTTCTAAAATGTACAAAAATATACCTATAAATTATGCCATCTCTATTTTTTCAGGAGGGGCAATATAAAGTGCAACATACTAAATTTTACTCAAATACTCATAGTGAATATTTTACCTTTATCTCTTTGTTCAAAGCATCATTTCTTTTCCTTGGATTCAGATGACAAATTCGTAGAGTTCTATTTTTCCTTATCTCTGTTATATCTGAGACTTGATGCCGGATCAGGAGCCACTTTTCTGTTATCCCTGTTGAGATGGTCTGGTAAAATGGACATGTCATAAACTTTATGCCCTAATGGTACCTACAAAATGAATGAATTTATATCAATTTTAACATTATTAATCCACTGATATCGCAATAGCCTGAATAGGTATCCAGACAGATTTATCTGGTAGGTATATTAAAGTCAGATAGCAGATGTATAATAGGAATAACAGTTCCAAACCAGAACATGTTGACCAAGTTATAGCATAAATGAAGTATTCCTTGCTTTTTGACATTTTCATCTATTCTCTTTCAACTGGGCATAAAAGATATGTTCCCTAATCTATTCTCTTTCAACTTGACATAAAAGATACGTGCCCCAAACTCAGTCCAAGATCAGCAAACTTAAACTAACATCAAAAATACACTTTTTTCATACCCAAGACAAACTGGAAGTAGATAATTTTACTTTAAATGCCTTAAGACATGTTTGTGGTTTGTAATCACTTACATGTAATTCCAAATTAATTTTATTTTGCACTTAACAACTTGTGATACATGTGCAATCATAATTTCATAGAAAAAAACTGATTTATACTTTGAATTCAATAGGGGTTCAGAGTTTCGGATTGAAATGAAATATTAATGGACATATGTGCATACAGAAGATGAAAACCCCATTCTTTATCTCCCCCCCCCCCCACCTCGTTCTTTTTTTGTTTGTTGTTGTTGTTTTTTTTTTTTTTTGTAAGAAATTTTGGATGTTGTGCCCCCCCCCCCCCCCCCCACTTTTTCAGATAGAGCTACGCTGTTGCTGGTAGTTTAGTTTTTAGTTTAAACATATTTTATTTCAATAGATGAAATGGGATTGGGCACAAGTTACAGAAACATTATGAAAGCCCTTTCCCTACAATTTATGAACAAAGATGATGGCAATTTAACACATACAAGAAAAAATTATGTATATTATAGTGAATTAAGGTTCTGAGAGAGAGATCGAGATCGCGAGAGAGAGAGAGAGAGAGAGAGAGAGAGAGAGAGATCTTATACGTTGAATCCTTTTGAGTCTTTTATAAAATTCATAGCCAGGGTAACAATTTCTACATTTTCAATTTCTGAAAGTTCCGAATCTGGACCAGCCATTGCTGGTAATACTTTCTACAAAAAGTTAAGTAGGAATACGATGCCCATAGGCGGATCCAGGATTTTTTTCCAGGAGGGGTCCTAAAATTCATTGGTCCTAAATTTTTTGAAAAGCAAAAAAAAAAAAAAAAAAAGATTGAAATTGAATTTCCACCGCGTTGTTCTTGATTAATAATCAAATGTGAAATAGTCCTCGAAAATTTGTCAGAGTTGGAATAAAAAGGACAGACTATAACACCGTTTGCAAGCATGGATCCAGAGGGGGGGGGGGGGTCGGGGTGGTCCGGACCCCCTTGGAATTTTCGAAGCATAGTTTGGTAACGCTTATAAATATACATATTTCATAAGATTAAGTCCCGATTCCTTTTTTTTTGGTCATAACATTTGAAAAATAACATGAATTTGTATTTTCAAAAAATCTATCCTTTTTTGTTAATTTTTTGGTCCACATTTCAAAATTTTCCCGGGCTCGCTTACGCTTGCCAGATTTTATTGCATATACATATCAATTTCAAATGATGCTTACCTTTGCAACCCTTATACATTGTACACCTTCGTCAATAAACAAGGACAAGTAACTGAAAAAAAAAGTAATAGAGGATACAAACGGTATTATAGTCTGTCCTTTTTATTCCAACTCCGACAAATTTCCGAGGACTATTTCACATGTGATTATTCAGTGATTTTTTTTTTGGCCCGATTTACCGCCGAATATCGGTGGCTTCCCCTCGTAAAAATTAGCTTTATTTTCCCAAAAATCGGCTCATATTTTCCCAATTAACGGAGATCAAAATTGTTCTCAAGATTGAATTGAATTTGACACAAAAAGGGGTAATCAAAATCTCTTAAGCATTCGGTGGCTTCAAGTTGATTACTTGTTGATGGATGCTACGTGGACGGTCTAAGTACTATGTCAAAAATCTAAATAAAAAAAGATACAAGAGATCTACCAAAACTCCATTCATTTTCAAAAAAAAAAGGATTGCTATAATAAAGGTACTGGTAACACTCCCGTAATATCCTTTAAAAATGTCACCAACAGCGTTGGTTCTCGACCCGAACAGGCCTCTGTTTCCAATAAAGAAGTCAAGGACATCTCAAATGAGGACAATAGTTACACGTCCAATTCTGATGGCAGTCTTGTCCCAGTTTCTGACAATCGTAAATTCGTACCCCAAAAGTATGAAGCATCATACAAATGGCATTTCTTCTCAACAGTTAAAGAGGGGGATGGGGGTGATGTTTGATCTGTGTCATGGTTATTAAATAAAAATTTCTGTTTTGAACCAATGAAATTTGAGTGTTTCTTTAACGAAATTTTGTTTCTAGATTTTACCAATTTGTCCAAAATGTCGCATATTTTCCCAAATGAAAAGGTACAGGTGGCTTTTAAAAAAGGTAAAAAAATCACTGTTATTAATCAAGAACAACGCGGTGGAAATTAAAGATTTCAATCTTTTTGCCTTGTTTTTTTTTTTTTTTTTTTGCTTTTCAAAAATTTAGGACCAATGAATTTTAGGACTCCTCCTGGAAAAAAAATCCTGGATCCGCCCATGGGCATCATATTCCTACTTTATAACTTTTTGTAAAAAGTATTACCAGCAACGGCGTAGCTCTGTCTGAAAAAGTGGAGCAGTGGCGGATCCAGCGCCCCCATTGCCGGGGGGTCAAGGGGCGAATTTTGCCAATTTTTACTGAAAATGGGCCAAAATACACCTGTTTTGGGAAAATTTTGGGTCAGTGCCGGGGGGCGGACGCCCCCTCCGAACCCCCCTAAATCCGCCACTGTGGAGGGGCACAACATCCCAAAATTTCTTACAAAAAACAAACAAACAAACAACAACAACAACAAACAAACAAAAAAAAAACCGAGGGGGAGATAAAGAATGGGGCTTTCATGTTCTGTATGCTGCGACATATGTCCATTTGGGAGTGCTCCGAGTAAGCGTAGGGTCATACATAGAAGAAGAGGAAGATTAAATATTGTCGATATTAATTATTTCACGTGGTATCATTTTATAAAGTGTTTCTGAACATGCAATTTTTTTCCATTTCGTTTCGTTTCGTTTTCGTTTCGTTTCATTTCGTTTCGTACTTTAAAGGGACCCGGAAGTGGGACACACGTGATCTGATGTTCGAGGAATTTTTCATGCCCTATTTTGTCAGGAACCACCTCCCTTGGACTTTGTTTATTTTCCAGTTTTTTTTTCAAAACCATAGGCTGGATCTCGATCCCCGAATATTGGCTGAACCCTTGGATAACTTTTCCTCCCGTTTTCCTGAGAGAAATTTGAATTTATATTGACATTGAAGAAAAAAAAGGAATTAGCTAGCATTAAAAAATGTCAAAATTGATATGATGGCAGGTTTTACTTTTTTCAGTAAATAATTCATCGTTTGCTGACACTAGTTCTTATGCTTGAATCGCTTCTAAATTCAGTTCAGATATGGTCCTGAAGCCATCAATTTGCTTCATTTTTTCAAAAATTCTCGGGGAAGGCCCCCCCCCCCCCCCGAATCCCCATAAATGTGAGGGGGAAATCCCCCATACCCTCCCCTAATCGGGCCTCGCCAGTAATCCATTCAAAATAATGTATGGGCGTTTAACGGCCCCAGTCCCCCTGTCTAGATTGATTTGAGTACCGTACACATAATTTCTACTCTGGCTTTGCGTGTGAATACAACTGCTATGGGTTCGCACCCTAAGCTTTTTCGAAGGCTAAGCTTGTACTGGTCGGGCACATATTATCGCCACTTTTTACAACATTTTTTGCTCTAAAATCTTTATTTCTTCATGAAATTCGATGAAATTTGCACAGAAGGAAGAAGAACCCTTGATACACATTTCATCTAATTTTCATGAAAATCTGATAATCTGTACCTGTTTATCGGTGATTTGTAAACGCCAGGGTTGAGCTTAGTTTGAAAGAAGGAAGGGCGCATATTATCGCCACCTTTATCTGTTCTTACTGAAAATCTTACACTTTTTCAACAAAATTAACATTATTTGTATCTTTGAACTTTCTTCTTTTCGTCTGTGAAAAATTCATACAAAAAAATCAAAAACCAAAGAGATATTGGAAGATGAAGTGACCTACCCTTTCCCCGGAGAGGCGGGGAAAATACATTCAGACTTAACGACTTTCTATCATAAAATTCAGTATTTGCAGGTTATGAAATTATTTGATATTTTGTATACTGTTTCATGTTTCAAAGATGTAATTATGGTGAAAAAATTAAATTTCTACATCAACAATATGCGGAGATATAAATGAAGTGGCGATAATATGTGCCCGGCGATAATATGTACCCGACCAGTATAGTCTACGGTAATGTGAAAATATGGTCTTGAACTTAGAGGAATCTAAGTTTCCTCCATATTTAAGAAATTTAATGAAAATGCAATTTTTGTAATAGAATCGGGGATAGAATCATCAAATTCTGGTCATAGAACTAACCCTTGTGTTTTTATAACTATCAAATATTGAATTTTAATGAAATCCTAAAGATGAAACTGCATCTTCTCCAAGGAAAACAAAATATGTTTAACCACAAAACCGATGTCGGATCCAAGAATTCCGGAAAGTTCTAAATTTTTGTTACCACCAAACATTTGGCCTTAGTGGCGAAGAAAATTGAATTTCATTTTCAGATGAAGTCTAGAACTACAGTAATTAAGATTCATATCAAATTTAATCTTTCGCCTACGATTTATATTCAATGAATGGATGATATTATACAACTTGCTTACGGACGTTATTTTACCGTGTACAGTTTTAAAATAGGCATTTCCGGTATTGTAACTTGATAAAATGAATTTTCTTGTCAATAACTATCTTAAAAGGTGATAATTTTTCTTTTATTTCCTATAAAAAGTACATCCACATATTTTCGAAGTTTTGAAGAGGTTAAATCTGTCGAATAAAAAATATTTTTTTACAGTTGACTTGCATACTGGGGGGAGGGGTTGGGGGGTTGGGGGGTTGGGTTGGTGTAACCACTCTCCCCCCTCCCGCCCCTGCCTCCCTTCTCCCACCCCCTTACCTCCCCTCTCCTGCCCCCTTTCTCCCTCCTCCCATCCCTTTCTCCCTCCCCCTTCCTCCCTCCTCCCTTTCCAATCGAAATTCCCCGTGCTTAAAGGATGCACGAAACTGACATAGTTATCCCATTGTATATACGAATAAATAGAAAAAGGCCTTAGAAAACTTCTAAATATGGTTTAAATTTGTGTACATTACCTGTTTTTTTTTTTTTTTTTTTTTTTTTCCCTTTCAAAACTGATTTCTTGTTCAGATAAATACAAAATTCATATGGCAAAATAGCGCTCAATTTATTCATATATGCAAATGTATACATATGACGATTATATTACGTCATATACCTATGTTTGAAACGCGCCAAATCTTAAACAAGAATGACCCGACATGCCAGGAAAAGCGACTACATTTTAAATGCATCAGATCAAATAAATACAGAGAGCGGAATGCGCCCTTGCAAAATAAAACTGTTTCTAATCCAATTTAACTTATTTATTACCAAAAAATTTACCAACTCTACGTATGATCACAACATTATCTTTATCCTGTCAAAGCCGATAAAGTGATTCCATCAATATGACAGGCCTATTTCTCAAAATATCGATTTTTCAACCCAAAAGTGACAGAACTTAATTTCATTTTATGATTCTCAAGTTGACCAAATCCGGAATTTGATATCGCGATCTATCCGAAACGATGTGGACAAATACACAGCTCCCTTGATTTCCTACGGAAAAACAAAGTTAAAGTGCGGCTAGTGACAAGTTTTGGACTTTCTTAACATTGAGGGTATGGGTAGTATCGCCTCGAATTTTCACCTCAAAAGTGACAGAAGTAAAAATTTGTTGATTTATCAAAGATGTAGATTTTTAAATTCAGATTGTTGTAGAGTTTCTTCCTATATGAGGACAAATTTGATTGGTGTCATGAAATCGTGAGTATTCTCAATTTATTATGTGATCCCCATAGACTCCTATAGTAAGAATATGAAGCCTACGGAATCCAACATGGCCGCTATGCAAATTAGGAAATTGAGCGCTATTTTGCCATATGTCTTGATAATGATAGAGCATACATATTATGAGATACAACAAATCGTGATCTATCTACCAGTATTAAAATTATTTTGTAAAAAGCATGCAAAAGAAAAAATTGCGCAAATTTTTCGATTTCTGAAGGGAGTAACGCAGACAGTAAGACGCCCCCCCCCCTTTTCTTCAATAAATGTATAGAACAAATACTGCCATACAAAAATATTAAATTTAAAATCAAGCAATTCCGTTTTGAGAATTTGTGTCATTTTACACAATTTACACAATATATATCTTTTTTTCTGAAACGTCGACAGTGATTCCGAAGTGAAGTAATTGATTCATAAGTGACGAGTCTACCACACGATCAATGTTCTTCGGTATTGTTATAATAGAGCTTTACCAATAACAGACTGTTGTTGGCCGACGAAGTACGTCCGAACGAAACGCGACGAAGCTCACCAAACATTTTTTTTTTGGATCATGTAGCATAATATCAGGTTTTTTTTAGCTCTACTGGTCTCTGACCAGTCGAGCTTATGCGATACCCCGTCGTCCGTCCGTCCGTCCATCCGTCCGTCCGTCCGTAAACAATTCTTGTGCTCGCAACTCCTCTGAAACCATTGGAGATAGAAAGCTAATTTTTTTTGCATCTTACTAAGTATGTGGTCTAGTTGTGCACCTGACATTTGGTTTAAGCCCCTGACCCCCAGGGTCTTAGAAAATGGGTGTGGTCATGAAAATCTATGAAATCTTGTGCTCGCAACTCCTCTGACACTATAAATGATAGAGACTTGATTCTTTTTGCAATATGATGGGTCTGTGGGCTAGTTGTGCACCTGATATTTTGTTTGAGCCCCTGACCCCCAGTGTCTTAGAAAATGGGTGTGGTCATTTTCTCCTATATAACTCTATGTAATCTTGTGCTCACAACTCCTCAGACACTATAAATGATAGAGACTTGATTCTTTTTGCAATATGATGGGTCTATGGTCTAGTTGTGCACCTGATATTTTGTTCGAGCCCCTGACCCCCAGGGTCTTAGAAAATGGGTGTGGTCATTTTCTCCAATGTAACTCTATGTAATCTTGTGCTCGCAACTCCTCTGACACTATAAATGATAGAGACTTGATTCTTTTTGCAATATGATGGGTCTATGGTCTAGTTGTGCACCTGATATTTTGTTTGAGCCCCTGGCCTCCAGGGTCTTAACAAAAGGGTGTGGTCATTTTCTCCTATATAACTCTATGTAATCTTGTGCTCGCAAATCCTCTGACACTATAAATGATAGAGACTTAATTCTTTTTGCAATATGATGGGTCTGTGGTCTAGTTGTGCACCTGATATTTTGTTTGAGCCCCTGACCCCCAGTGTCTTAGAAAATGGGTGTGGTCATTTTCTCCTATATAACTCTATGTAATCTTGTGCTCACAACTCCTCAGACACTATAAATGATAGAGACTTGATTCTTTTTGTAATATGATGGGTCTATGGTCTAGTTGTGCACCTGATATTTTGTTTGAGCCCCTGACCCCCAGGGTCTTAGAAAATGGGTGTGGTCATTTTCTCCAATGTAACTCTATGTAATCTTGTGCTCGCAAATCCTCTGACACTATAAATGATAGAGACTTAATTCTTTTTGCAATATGATGGGTCTGTGGTCTAGTTGTGCACCTGATATTTTGTTTGAGCCCCTGGCCTCCAGGGTCTTAACAAAAGGGTGTGGTCATTTCTCCTATATAACTCTATATGTAATCTTGTGCTCGCAACTCCTCTGACACTATAAATGATAGAGACTTGATTCTTTTTGTAATATGATGGGTCTATGGTCTAGTTGTGCACCTGATATTTTGTTTGAGCCCCTGACCCCTCTGACACTATTAATGATGGAAACTTAATTCGTTTTGCTATTTGATTGGTCTGTGGTCTAGTTGTGCACCTGAGATTTTGTTTGAACCTGTGAACCCCAGGGTCCTAGAAAATGGGTGTGGTCATTTTCTCCTATATAAGTCTTTGTAATCCTGTGATCGCAACTCCTTTGACACTATATAAATGATGGAAACATCATTCTTTTTACAATATGATTGGTCTGTGGTCTTGTTGTGCACCAGTATTTTGTTTGAGCCACTGACCCCCAGGGTTCTAGGAAATGGGTGTGGTCATTTCCTCCTAGTATATAACTGTTTGTAATGTTGTGCTCACAACTCCTCTGACACTATAAATGATTGAGGCTTCATTCTTTTTGCAATATGATTGGTCTGTGTTCTTGTTGTGCATCTGATATTTTGTTTGAGCCCCCGTTCCCCAGGGTCTTAGAAAATGGATGTGGTCATTTTTCCTATATAATTGTGCTCTCAACTCTTCAAAGCTATTAATGAATGTGAGTTGTTGTAATTCTAAATCAATAAGATGGATATATAGTTTTGTTATGTCATTGATACTTCATTTGAGCTAGCAGTCCCTGCCCCCTGGGATCTTGGAAAATGGGTGTGGCATTCTTTTTTTTATTGGATATTATGAATTATATGATTGATATTCTAGTTGCAGTCTATTGGATATGTTGTTTTCTTGTGCTACTTTTAATTTGTTAGAATGCCTACTCCCTTTGGTCTTAAAAAATGGAAATTGATATTTATGTGTATGTATCTTATTCACTTGTCAATGAGTAAATAAAAGACAAATATAAAACAAAACAACCAGGAGAGCTACAGTCTCGTCAGAGACTTCTGGTTTTACCCTTCAATTCCAGGGGCCTGGGCCTTCAAAATTGGGATTCAAGTAGCGACATTTGGTTGAAATTGGGAAAAAAAATATACAAATAAATTGAGAAAACAAGCAAAAAGTATTATATATTATGCTACAAAGGTAATCTAGGTATAAAAATTTAATTTAAATAATTGTCTAAGTGTTTATTTAAACGATTCTTGATGGAATTATTTACTTTGTCTATTGGAATTTTATTTTTTATCAAATTGGGAATTTTAAGCTCAGAAATTGGGGAAAATGCCTGTTTTTCAGCATTGGGAATGGGGCCGAATTTCGGCCCTGGAGAACCCCTAAAAAAATCCCTGAATATGGTGTACATAAGTTTCATATTCGTAATGATCAATATCGGTAAACATATATTGATATCTGTTGCTGCTTACATGAACAATTAGGGGGGAATGGAGGAAAGGAGACATTACTTAACTGTTGCTTATAGACACGGTTCATTTTGAATATCAAGGGGACGGCTTAATTGTTTTCTCGTTGTTGGGGCAAGATTTTTTTTTTCGATCTGGACTGGGGCAAAATTATTTTTTGTTACAAAGTTGGAGCAAAGAATTTTTTTTCTATCTATAGAATTACATGTATAATAAATCTGTTATGCACAGGCAAATTTATATGTGTAAGAGAAAGCTTTAATTTGGCGAGCGAAGCGAGCCGGAATTTTTTTTTATAAGGATGCACTGCAGTATTTCGTGTAATATTTCAATTTAGAGGAAACAGTGAATATTATCATTTAAGAGCAAGATTTTGCTTTCAATGAAATCTTAAATCACAGGGAAAATATAGGTAATTTGGGTCCTCCTGCCCCCTATCATGCCCCCTCCCTCCTTCCGCGCCCCTTTCTCCCCCCTCCCTTTGACCTTGTCCATCCCCTCATACTGGTGTCGGAACAGTTTCCGGACAATTTTGAAGGTTTTTCGGGGATAATTCCTCCATCCATGAATCAAAAACATTCAAATTTCTCTCAAATAATGCTATGCCCTTCCCTCAAATACTCATGTTAAAAGAAAATATTAAATCTTTCAAGAAATATGGTTTCTGGACCGATTTTATGACCCTATATTTTGGCCATTTTTCACAAATCACTGGACCAGGAAGAGTTTCCGGACACCTGATTTTAAATCTGTCAATCTCGATCAATTTCAGCCCAAACTGGATGATTTTTTATTATTGTTTTCTTCAAACTTTTCTACAAATGTCTGTGTAAAAAGAATTTTGAAAATAGAACCGAAATTTCTCAAATCACGTAGATTAAAATAGTATGGTTCTCGGCGACTTCCCCCGGTGCATGATATTAAACGGGGCAGAAGGGAGTAAAAAGGTGGTGTGATAAATCAACTTAGATGCAAAATTTTGTTTATATGAATCGTTATTTGAATTCTGCATTTAAAAATATACAAAATTGTCACAAAATTCTGAAAATAATTTCCTTCAAAGTACTTGAAAAGGGCGACTGTCTGGAAACTGTTACTGTCCGGAAACTTTTCTGACACCGGTAGTGGCCACCTATTTTCAAGGTTTTTTGCTGATAATCATGATAATATTTGTAATTAACAAAATTATTCATTGAGACTTGATATGGTTGAGGTTGACTCTTATCACACTTGATTATCATGATTATGAACAATTTTTTCATGGAAAAGTTTCATAATTTTGTTTATATAGTGTCTTAAAATGAGCTTAAACTTGAACACTTTTTGCAAAGACTGCTGTACTACATTTGTACTAGTTACCGCCTATTTGGCTCCTAATTCTCTAAACAGAAATGTTTTGTTCCAATTCTTTTAGAGCAATGAAATTAATCTTAAACTGATTGTTTGGCACCATATTTTTATGAAAAATTTTGAAACTAAATGACCACACTAATAGACTGAATACCCCTACCCTTTACCCAACCCCACGATTCGTGTCAATATTCTCTTATTATTATTTTAAAAAATGTAACGACTGTATAATCAAGTAAAGAATATGTGTTAAAAATTGCTAACAAATTTTCATGTCATTATTTCAACCCCTTGAAAGGCAATAGGCGGCCACTGGTCTTTGACCAATACTGTCCACACGGCTTAATTCTTCAGAAAATGGACAAATGTAATTTTGACTACTTTATCATGCAAAAATTTAAATTAAATTGATACATGTACCATTCAATAGATCTCTTTAATCATAAATTTTGGTATAATAAAATCAAACATGATGAGAAATACTTGATATATTACATAAAATATAATGAAAGTTTACTGCTTTTAATGAAAAGAACATATCACCTACAGAACTGTTATAGGAAGTATTATGACGTCATCACGTGATGTCATTTTTGTATTACTGACAAAATATGGCCAAAAATGCTGGAAAATGTGTATTTATTGGATCTGAATTTCGATTTAGGTGCTTCGTGGCCCTATCCCTTTAACATTGAAAACGCCTGATTTAAAAAATCTTGTACATTAAATTTTGTCTGTATCCTGGTATTACGATTGCATAAACCCATGACCATATAACATGTACCAAAACTTTGGACTGAGCAAGATTTATTTAATGATAATAATTTTATTTAAATTTTTGCACCACAAAATGATCAAAATTATGTTTATCCAGTTTCTGAAGTGAGCCTCGCAGACAGTAAGAACCGACATCACAAGATTTGACGTAACTTTTACTGTAATGTAGCAGATTTATGACCTCACAAATTGAAATTATGTCAAAAGTTGTGACATTGGGTCTTGGCATGCCTAAAATGCAAGTCTTTAAAGTGGCCATATGAAGAAGGTCTATTAACAATTCACTCAACATCTACAGGTATACTGGTAGGGTACTACATGTACTGTTTATGCAGCTCACTTCAGAAAATCGAGAAATTGAAGTATTGTCTATTTGTCAGAATATTTTCTGATTAAAATTGGAATTGGAAGTTAGATCTCAAACTCTCGTAACTGACTGGTACAAGTTATGTGTCCGTACGACCTATACTTATGCTTATAGTGAAACAAAACATAGTTTTAGATTGAGATTTTTCTATGCTAATTATAGCTTAACATAGATGACACTCTCCATAGACTCAATCTTAAACCTTGGCAACATCATGAAATTAACTTAGAGAAATCCCCATCTAATCTACTCTCTGTCACTGTGAGTATAGTGTACGTATCACAAATTATAACTTACACTGTCAGTTACATGAGGTCAGATAAGCAAAAGAAGAGATGTCTCTCTTTATGAATTTCAATCGGAAAATTAGTTGAAAAGTAGACAAAATTTCAATTTTTCGATTTCGAAGTGAGCTTTGGAAAGTAGTGGAGTATCCACTGTTCAATGACTGAGATATCTTGTTCACCATTTAACGTTGTTCAGCTACAATGGAAATTGTGATGTTTTAAAGCTGTTTTTAGAAGACACAGCAGAATACCACTTCTCTGTTGCAGCTGTAACTACCTTTAGCTCACTTGACCAGTTCCCATAAAGACTTTTCAAAATAAGGACAAATTCATGATATTACATGTATGATAAATTAGTCAGAAGTAATATCATGTTGCATATTCGCTATTTTTGAAAAACAGAGTTACTTCCCATTTGAGACAGTATCTAACGTAGACTGATTATGACGTCATCAAATTCTAAGGAAACAGTCCTAAAAGTCTGGGAAATGACGGTATTAAATCGACATTACCGTACCATTTTCATGACGTCACAATGGTTTCACGTCAGATACCGTCTGTAAGGGGAAAAAGCTCTGTATGTCACAAAGACTCAATAGATAGCAAAAAACAAAAGCACAAAAAAATTGTACTTGCTAAAACCATGAGGAATGTCCGGGGAGCTAATGTTATAGCTCTAGCGTCTGCATTGTCAGTGATGGTTGTGTGGACAATAAAACTTTCAACCTGGGTTCTATCTCACAAATGATAATATTTCTCATATAGAATCCTCTTGGCCAGATCTCTTATCTTGGACCTTGACTTTTGACATAGCGACCTTAACCTCGGAGTTTAATCTACTTTTAAAAAACGTTAACCCGTGCCAAAACTTATGAACTATAACCGATAGGGCTTTGATATTTGATTCTTCATGACCAGATCTTTCATTTGAGTCCTTGACTTTGACTTAATGACCTTGACCTTGGAGTTTAATCTTCTTTAAAAAAAACCTTTTACCTGGCTGTACTCACTGCTTTATAAACTTGCCAATAATTTTACTATAAAAAACATAGATGGTGTGAGATGTTGTCTTCTGACAAGTATTTGTGACATTCAATGCATCAAAATTTCTGGTTATATTGTGTACATATCAAAATCTGCACAACACTTCCAAAGATGATATGCCTATTTGATATTTTCTTTCTTTAAAGATATAACAGAACTAGCTGAGATAATACCTCTAGATGTATAATTATGAAATTGTTTCATTCCAGATGCTTCCAAATCTTACCTCAGTCCAGGTGCATGATACCTGACAAGTTTTTTTCAACATTGAGCATGCCATCATTCCTCTCACATGTATCTCAGCCATGCAGGACGTCGTCCCCGTGTTCCATCAACTCTCTCTGTGACTCTACTGCCGAGAAGAAGTATGGTTTCTCGATGGTGAACTATGATCAGCATCGCTTTGTGAAGGATGTACATAGAGAAATTAAGAATAAAAAACTTCATCACTATAGTAGTACAAAGAGGATAAATAAGTTTGGTCTTGAGGCACGTCTTTCTTCAGTCGCTGGAAGGAAAATTTTGTTTCGCAAAGTCATGAAAAACAAAAGTTGCCTCACAGTATTTGACAGAATACTTCCAGACTTGCGAGAACCAAAAAGTGAAAAGGCGAGAAGAAAAAAGAGATTTGTCTACAATAACAAACAAACCTGGCTAGGTTATTACGAATGATAATGAATGAGAACTTGTCTATGTCATCTTAAAATTTGAATAAATATAAAGAATTATTTGTCAAAGTTTGTTTGTATACCTATTTATGACAATGAAGTAACATATATAAGTACCACCAAACAACCAGGAAGCATGATAAATCTGTGTGGAACGGTAATCACTCTAGATTAAGACATTCTCAATTTAGAATGTGGAAATGTATTCTCAATATTTGCAAAGTTTGACCTTGATCGTTTGACCTATTGATCTTCTCTGGTCTTCAGAAAATTAGAGTGTACTAACATCATTGAGATTGATCGTTTGTAGGATAAGCAATACTTGGGACACATAAGTGTTGATACATATTTTTTCCACATACATGTATGCAAAGTTTGACCTTGAATTTACAGGATTCTCCATCTCACCAGGGTAGCCCAAATATGTTTATTACTGTAGTTTTATCATTATAGGCCAAAAGAGTTACCGGTGTATGAAGTTTGATGATGATGTATGGAATGCACAATTGGTTATGAACCTCTTATCATTTTTGAATGATTGCTTTATTAACACTCGTAACATAGTTGCAGGGGGTATATAGTAGTGCCGTCATTGGTGCGTAGGTGAGTGTGTGCGTTAGTGTGTCGCACTTTTGTATACAGCCTAGAGAACATAGTTTTATTAGATTTACCAAACTTCATATCCTTATTGCTTATGACAAGAGGAACCCAATTGATTTTTTTTTCATCGTCAAAGGTCCGGGTCACAAATTGGAAATGGTGAAAACCCTTGTATAGTAATACAGCCTATAGGGCACGGTTTCGACTTCATACACTTATTGCATATAACAAGAGGAAGAAATCTATTCATTTTCAAGGTCATATGTCCAAGGTCAAGGTCACAGATTGGAAATGGTAAAAATCCTTGTATACAACCTAGAGGGCAGTTTTGATTGGAGCTTGACCAAAACTTCATGCACCAATTGCTTACGACAAGAGGAAGAACCGAACTGATTTTCAAGGTCATATGTCAAAGGTCAAGGTCACAGATTAAAATGAATAACATAGACTAGAAGGTACAGTTTTGATTAAAGCTTGAGCAAACTTCATTTTTTATACTTATTGTTTAAGGCAAGGAAATGGTAAAAACCCTTGTATAGTAATACAGCCTAAAGAGCACAGTTTTGATTTGAGGTTGACCAATCTTCATACAGTTTTTGCTTATGACAAGAGGAAGAACCATACAGGTCGAAGGTCAAGGTCACAGATTGGAAATTAAGATTCTTGTATACAGACAAGAAGGCACATTGATTTTTCTGCCGAGAGAGGGGATGCTACGCTTTGCATGTAATGTTTTAATGTGATACTTATAATAGTATTAGTAAAACCATATTGTTCAAATTCATAAGGTTAACCTCTAGGTCAATACTTAAAATCAATCAAGTCCACTCTTTAAAGTTTAATGTCAATGTAATATTTTCATGATTATAGTATTGGTACCATATAGTCCATTAATTTTTATCTTCAAGGTAAAATCTCAAGGTCAAGTTCAATACCTGAAATCAGGTCCACTTGCTTAGATCTACCTCCATGCAAAGTTTAAATGTGAGCTGAACTCTATTTTTCAAGGTTTAAGGATAATACCTGCATTTAGATCCTCTCACTACTGGTATGCTTTATCTCTATACCAGATTTGAAGGCTGTAACCCTTGCAGTTCTTTCACAACTAACTTAAGCACAACAACAAATTGTTGATGCAGATGGATATCACATTTCAAAATCTGGATTTTGCTTGCAATCCGGCCAAAAATTAATTGAACAGACAGACTAAGAAGAAACTTATAGTTCCCTTGAGCTTTTACAGTAACATAAAGTTCTGTTGAATTGTTTCGTGAGATGCAAGACTTTGGATGACCTTGAGTTACATTTATCCAAAAACTCTGGCTTAATCTTATTTGTGTGATCAAATTCTGATAATGGTTTAGTAGATAATCCTTGATTTCTCAGTATTGGTATTTTCCCCAAATCCAGATGATTAAAAGCATCTGTATAAAGTATGATGAAATTCTGATTAAGTTCTTTTTAAAATATGATATTTTAAGTCCTTGTTAATGACTGACCTTGACCTTTCAGGAATGACCCTGAGTGATCACATCTAAGTACAATTTTACTGAAGTATAATCAAATTCTGATCAGTGATTTAGAGGATATAAGCTCAGACAGATTTACCAACATGGCATATACATTTATGCTTCATTCGCATACACTTCTGTTACGGAGTGACTTTTTTTACAAGTATACTCTGATACAAATTCCACTATCATGGTATATAAATACTGTACTATGGTTATTGTGTTTATGAATGGAAAGCACTTTACATTATTACTACAGATGAAATTTGAATAGAGAAAAGACGATCCCTATGTGTATATATCCACTACAATACTTTGTTTCATGACAGGATAAAGTAACCAAACAAAATGGTTCCAGTAGTCAAGTCTATATATATATATTTTTCAATCTATCAACCCTGTAACAATTTTGAAGGAAAAATATGTTATATGCATGTGCATCATAATGTAAATACAAATTTATATCTAACGAAATTCACATTAAAAACAGTACGCCATTTGTTAAAAGGAATCTAAAAACCAAAAACTACAGAATGGTTGTTGAATGCATATGCATGTCCCTCCTTCAGCGGTTTGACTATTTGCAACAACAATGTCTGTTCATCTGTTTGTTAGTCACACTTTCCCATAAACGGTTTACTTTATACACATTGAACTAAAATGTTACTTGCAAACATGGTCAAGCATGATGAGACACAACACCCAATGAGGGTAAAGGTCAACTTCAAGGTCAAATATTTAGGTTTAAACATGCATAAGGCACCACACCTGTTCTAGAACAGTCTAGTTTTTTTAGTTTCGAGATTGCCTTCAAGGTTTTTGAGTCATCATTTGGAAACTGACTGTCAAATGGAGTGACATACAAAGCAAACTAAAACTTATACATTTCTGTGCGGTAAAAAATAAATGCACACATATACACATGCAAAAATCAATTAAAATTGTTACTGTAATGTCATGTGTTGTACAATCATATGCCTTCAGTATTGATGACATACCAGGATTACATGTACATGATTTATGTATAACAATCATATGGACAATATCTATCCTTAGGCATGCTAATATGATTTGCCATTTATTTCAGATGCCAATTAAAGAGTCCTTCAACATATCTAAAATCAAGTTCAAACAATGGAAGATTATGTTTACTGTAGTAATGCCAAAATGAAATTGAAGATATATAAGCAATCATAATTGTTTAGCATTTATTACAAATAAAGGTAAGGTAAAAAATAATATGACTAAAATAATACATAGAATGCACGTGACTTGATAATTTATACAGGAGATGAGCTGAGTGCTCAACTTGAAAACATACAATGAGCGTGCATCTTTATAAGTCTGTACATACATGTACAAGCAAGTCTGTGAAATATCTTTAAAAAATGTCAGCATAATGTTAAAATTCTTCTGCTGAGCTGTATTGCAGGTTCTTGCAACTACTTTTTACCAATACACATGTAATTTCAACATCTAGAAAATATTTTAATTATCATTGTCTTCTTTTCATAATTGTTCACAGTCTTCTTTTTTGTCTGAATAAAAATCTTCATTTTATATGTAAATTTTGTGTACATATACATTAAGTAGACATTTATTGCACAAGCCATACACATTCACACATTCTCACCATTTATAACTTCAGAATTTCATTCTGTACTTGTTTACAGATAAATATACTCTAACATTTTCATTGAAGTTGTTCAGCCTAACAAAATGTTCTAAACATTTTCTATCACATGTTGGCACTACACATACATGTATAATAAAATAAACAAAAATCTTGTGAGAGTATTTTGAAATATCTGTCTAAAATGTACATGCGCATGTACGTTCAATCTATCTTTAGCTCATGCTGTACCTATAATGAATGTTTCTGGACTTGTAAAGTAAAAATTTGCGTACCATACCTTAAAAGTCACCACAAAGTAAAAATAAAGCCTGTGTTTGTGAAACACGAATGCCCCCGGTGGCATCTTTGTTAGTATGAACACTATTTTCTGTTAAGTAAATGTATGTGAGGTCACTGGGTTAAAAGGTCAAAGGTCAAGGTCACGAGGTCAAAAATTTTGGTATCAATGGAAAGGTCTTGTCACAAAGAATACACATATGAAATATGAAAGCCCTATCACTTACCATTCAAAAGTTATGCCAAATGTTAAAGTTTTTGAAAAGTAGGTCAAAGGTAAAGGTCAAGGTCACGAGGTCAAAAATTTTGGTATCAATGGAAAGGTCTTGTCACAAGGAATACACATGTGAAATATGAAAGCCCTATCACTTCCCATTCAAAAGCTATGCCCAATGTTAAAGTTTTTGAAAAGTAGGTCAAAGGTCAAGGTCAAGGTCACGAGGTCAAAAATTTTGGTATCAATGGAAAGGTCTTGTCACAAGGAATACACATGTGAAATATGAAAGCCCTATCACTTCCCATTCAAAAGTTATGCCCAATGTTAAAGTTTTTGAAAAGTAGGTCAAAGGTCAAGGTCAAGGTCACGTGGTCAAAAATTTTGGTATCAATGGAAAGGTCTTGTCACAAGGAATACACATGTGAAATATGAAAGCCCTATCACTTCCCATTCAAAAGTTATGCCCAATGTTAAAGTTTTTGAAAAGTAGGTCAAAGGTCAAGGTCAAGGTCACGAGGTCAAAAATTTTGGTATCAATGGAAAGGTCTTGTCACAAGGAATACACATGTGAAATATGAAAGCCCTATCACTTCCCATTCAAAAGTTATGCCCAATGTTAAAGTTTTTGAAAAGTAGGTCAAAGGTCAAGGTCAAGGTCACGAGGTCAAAAATTTTGGTATCAATGGAAAGGTCTTGTCACAAGGAATACACATGTGAAATATGAAAGCCCTATCACTTCCCATTCAAAAGTTATGCCCAATGTTAAAGTTTTTGAAAAGTAGGTCAAAGGTCAAGGTCACGAGGTCAAAAATTTTGGTATCAATGGAAAGGTCTTGTCACAAGGAATACACATGTGAAATATGAAAGCCCTATCACTTCCCATTCAAAAGTTATGTCCAATGTTAAAGTTTTTCGGACAAACAGACAAACAGACAAACAGATAAACAGACAAACAGACGGACAGGCCAAAAACTATATGCCCCCGAATCTTTGATTCCGGGGGCATAAAAATATGTACAGTTTATCACATTTCCTTCAAATTGCAACCTGATAATAATTATGATACAGCAATTAAATGATTTGATTTATGATATATATAAAACGTCTATCATTTCACGATGGCTCCCCTTCCTGGATCACTTTGGCACATTCCTTAGTACTGTCATACTTCTTCATATGAATCTGTAAAACAATTCACACATTATACTAGCATCAAGAAGTCAGATTGTACGAAATGCTTAATTAAGATATTTTTGTGAGATTTCCTTATTCTAAAGGAGCCAATGTACAAGTACCTTTGTCTATATACATGTATTTATTTATAGAACTCTTTCTCATTTGGATACTAACACACTAACTAGATTTATGCACAGAACAAAAATCATAGCAAGGTTAAAGTCAATGTTATCATGAAAATATTTTGAGATCACTTTATCTTCTTTTCCTCCCTTAGGAAGCAATTGAATTTTTGTCTCATCTTATTTACACATATACAACAGTTAAAGCCTGTTTAGATTCAATGCATCAACATTTCAATATAGAGAAAATATCTACATTGTAAAAACAGAGATCAACAGTACTAAATATTTAAATTTTGAAGTCAATATTTGTACAAACACATATATTTTCACAATTCCACATTTATTGTGTCAAAGTACTGACAAGTAGACAGCATATTTGGACATTGTTTCTTTTGTCACTTAAATCAAGAAGAAAAAAAGATGAATAAATTCAAATGAATAATCCTGGCATATTTAATGTAAAACTCCACAAAATTGTTACTTGTAACTTGCCTGTATAAAGATGTTAACTTCATCACTTTTGCTTAGATAAGGGAAGTTTCCTCCCTTTTTCAGATGTGCGCGTCGTGCCTCCGGATAACATTTGTACATTTCTTCCCTCACAGCATGAGACAATGCACAGTCATCAAAGACCTGTAGAAAGTAAACATACTGTGTATACTAATATGAAAATCCATGTAAAATGACACTATGTTTTAATGTACAAATGAACATGTAGATTTCCTATTTCATCTATAATAAAACTGCAATATTACCCACCGTTATGTTAACTCAAGCTAAAATTACAACACCTTTACTAAAACAAGTGTATACGTGTACTTCCTCAATAGTGCAATTATTGAATTAAGAGCATCGACTTATAAAGAATGAGGAACCTACATGTACATGTATTACATCCATCTAAAACACTATATTTTAGCAAATAATCAAAAATGAATAATAGCTACAGCCTACAGATTCTGGGTACCTGTAAAGTGCGAAACGAAACAAAAACGAAACGAAACGAAACGAAACAAATCGAAACGAAACGAAACAAATCGCAACGAAACGAAACAAATCGAAACGAAACGAAACAGATCGAAACGAAACGAAACAAAACGAAACGAAACAGATCGAAACGAAACGAAACAGATCGAAACGAAACGAAACAAAACATAAAACTTAAAGAAAATGAGAAAAAGAGGAAAAATCGCCGAAAACGAATATTTCAAGACAATATCTTATTGAAGGGTCAGGGGGTACCACTCTCCTCCTGCCGCCTCGCCCTCCCCGTGGGGGGAGGGGGTCTTGTGCGGTCAAGACAAATGTTTAAACTTTAAAGTGTAAATTGGTGCAATAGTGAAGTTATTTGGGTTATTTCCTTTTTTAAACCTTGAAAAAAGAAATAGACCTGTTTAGATGAAAAACTAAGGTGAGCGAAGCGAGCCTGAAGTTTTTGAAAAATGAATTGAAAATTGCGGAGCGAAGTGATCGGGAAAAATTTTTAAGGTATATTTAGATGACTTTCGTGGTAATTTTTAAAATTGAGATTATGTACATGAACGCATAAGAGCAAGATTATTTATATTAAAAGTAACTTCCTAAATTTTTGGGTTACTGTTACCCTCCCAATCATCTGTCCCTCCTCTCACCCCCTTTCCTCTCTCCCGCCCCCTTCTTCCCTCCTCCCGCTCCCTTTCTCTCCCCTCCCTTTGTCCATCCCCTCATTATTGCCTTCAACCGTTAGTTCTTGTGGCTGGAGGGTTTTTTAAAGAGTCAAAGTTGACGATTAAAACATAATATATACGGTATATAGCACAATTGCATTTTAGGCAGGGTTCATTTAATATTCGGGGGGGGGGGGGGGGGGGGGGGGGGGGGGGCTTGGGTTTTTTTTTTTCGAAAAAAAATAATTTTGCTCTGACTTTTGATGAAAAAAATAAATTTGCTTATGGTGTGACAGAAACCAGAAGTCTCTGACGAGACTGTAGCTCTCCTGGTTGTTTTTTCTAAAACATCAATTTCCTTTCTTTTTTTTTTTTTTAACCAAGACCATAGGGAGCAGGCGCTCCAACAAATTATAAGTAGCATGACAAAACTACATATCCATTTTACTGCAACTATAATAGCACTCATATAATTCATAATATCCGAGATAAAGTATTTCTAAAAAGAATGTCACACCCATTTTCCAAGATCCTAGGGGCCAAGGACTGCTAGCTCAAATGAACTACCAATGACACATCAACACTTGGATAAAGAATTAACTCCCCATCATAAATAGCTTTAAACGAGAAGAGAGCACAACTATATAGGAAAAATTACCACACCCATTTTCAAAGACCCTAGGGGTATAAGGCTAAAACAAAATATCAGGTGCACATCTATGCCACAGACCAATCATTGCAAAAAGAATTAATTCTACATCATTTATAGTGTCAGAGGAGTTGCAAGCACAAGATTACATTTACTTATATAGGAAAAATGACCACACCCATTTCTGAGACCCTAAGGGTCAGGGGCTAAAACATTAAAAACAGGTGCACAACTAGACCAGAGACCCATAATATTGCAATAAGAATTTAGTCAGAGGAGTTGTGAGCACAAGATTACATAGAGTTATATAGGAGAAAATGACCACACCCATTTCTATGACCCTCAGGGTCAGGGGCTCAAACAAAATATCAGCACAACCAAACCACAGACCCATCACATTGCAGAAAGAATTAAGTCTCCATCATTTATAGTGTCAGAGGAGTTGCGAGCACATTAGATAACATAGAGTTGTATAGGAGAAAATGACCACACCCATTTCTAAGACCCTGGGGGTCAGGGGCTCAAACAAAATATCAGGTGCACAACAAGATCACAGACCCATCATACTGCAAAAAGAATTAAGTCTTCATCATTTATATTGTCAGAGGAGTTGCGAGCACAGATTATATAGTTATATAGGAGAAAATGACCACACCCATTTCTAAGACCCTGGGGGTCAGGGGCTCAAACAAAATATCAGGTGCACAATGAGACTACAGACCCATCATATTGCAAAAAGAATTAAGTCTCCATCATTTATAAAGTCAGAGGAGTTGCGAACACAAGATTACATAGAGTTATATAGGAGAAAATGACCACACCCATTTCTAAGACCCTGGGGGTCAGGGGGCTCAAACAAAATATCAGGTGCACAACAAGACCACAGACCCATCATATTGCAAAAAGATTTAAGTCTCCATCATTTATAGTGTCAGAGGAGTTGCGAACACAAGATTACATAGAATTATATAGGAGAAAATGACCACACCCATTTCTAAGACCCTGGGGGTCAGGGGCTCAAACAAAATATCAGGTGCACAACAAGACCACAGACCCATCATATTGCAAAAAAAATTAAGTCTCCATCATTTATAGTGTCAGAGGAGTTGTCCGGACAAGATTACATAGAATTTAATGACCACGCCCATTTTATAAGACCCTGGGGGTCAGGGACTGAAACTAAATGTCAGGTGCACAACTAGACCATGGACCAAGTAAAATGCAAAAAGAATTAACTTTCTATCTCTAACAGTTTCAGAGGAGTTGTCCGGACAAGATTACATAGAATTTAATGACCACGCCCATTTTCTAAGATCCTGGGGGTCAGGGAGTGAAACTAAATGTCAGGTGCACAACTAGACCATGGTCCAAGTAAAATGCAAAAAGAATTAACTTTCTATCTCTTACAGTTTCAGAGGAGTTGTCCGGACAAGAATTGTTTACGGACAGACGGACAGACAGACAGACGGACAGACGGACAGACGGACGGACGCCGGACAAAGGGTGATCGCATAAGCTCGACTGGTCTGAGACCAGTAGAGCTAAAAAATAATCTTGCTCTTACAAGTAATCTGAATTTGAAGAATAGCCATAAAATTCGCTAAAAATTCCTGTAAATTGTTCGGCTCGCTTCGCTCGCCGCAGTTATTATTTTTTATAAAAAAAATTTGGCTTGCTTCGCTCGCCATAGTTTTCGTCTGTAATGGCAAGTTCATATTTGAAAATATCAAAAGAATGCATGTGACTGAAACAATTAAAATGCTATAATTATTACTATAATTTATTACTATTAATAGATACCTGTATCACCATAGTTTCTAATTTTATATACAAGCTTGGAAGGAGAATTTAAATAACTTTTTAAATATTTTTCATTTCTACATGTAAAAACTTGCATCAGGCCCTCTTACATGTTACATGACCTTATATACATTTTGTTCACTGAAAATTATATATCGCATATTGTAAAAATCTTTCATCTCTCTCAGTTAAGAAGTGAACACAAGTTTTACATAAAAATAATGTTTGGAGTAATTTAAGTAAAAATAAAAAATTTCTATTGAAAAAACACAAACATTCTTAATATTCAGATCAATTTTTATAAAAAAAATTCCTTGCTCCAAGTTTGCGAGAAAAAAATAATTTTGCCCCGGTCCGGGGCGAAAAAAATAATCATGCTCTCACAATAAACCCAAGTGCCCCCCCCCCTCCCCCCACCAGAATATCTAATGGACCGTGCCATAAAGGAGAGTGATTGGGATGAATAACCTCGTCACAAATTTTATCAGAAAAATGAGAACAATTAAAAACTGGGGGGCACATTTCGTTTGAAAAAGGATAAGATTTTTTTTTCCTGAAATGTGCCCCCACCCCGTTTTATGATCTTATTACGGTGTCATAGCGTGGTTTTCTATCACCTCCCTTTTATTCCTCATAAATACATGAATGGCATTTGACATTTACTTTTTTTAAATTGTCAACTTTAACTCTTTCAAGAAACCCTCTCGGCACTAGTTACAAATGTAGAACTCTTGGATTAAGGCAATATTACATGCTGATCTTGTCTTGAAATATTCGGTTTCCGCGATTTTTCCTCTTTTTCTCATTTTCTTTAAGTTTTATGTTTTGTTTCGTTTCGTTTCGATCTGTTTCGTTTCGTTTCGTTTTGTTTCGTTTCGTTTCGATCTGTTTCGTTTCGATTTGTTTCGTTTCGTTTCGATTTGTTTCGTTTCGTTTCGATTTGTTTCGTTTCGTTTCGTTTCGTTTTTGTTTCGTTTCGCACTTTACAGGTACCCACAGATTCTTTGATCAAACACTGACTTCTTTTTAAATGATATACATGTATATGTATTACAAAATATGCATGTACATATATGACAATATGACCAGGGATTTTTCAAGTCCATTTTTGGGTCCGATTATCGGACCCATTCCCAACGCCAAAATGACCTGTATTTTCCCAATTTATGACTGAAATTTCCCAATTTGAACCCTCTTAATTTTTTGTTAAAGTGTTCTTCAATAAAGAGCAAAGTAATGACGACTGAAATACCTAGCAGAAATACGACGTTGACGATCGATATGTAAACTGGTCATAAATCTTATATCCGGTACAGGTTTACGTTTTAGTCATCAAATTGTATCTCCAGTATTGGGAACCCCAGGACCATGTCGTCTCACAACAGCAAATCTGATACCAAAAAATTACAAAAGGGAGTTTTCCTCTTCTTTGTAGAGGATAGATACATGTACGTTCTTCAAAATAAAAATTATGGATAGTGACTTTAAAAGAAACAACAGAAAGTAGTTCATGCTCAGTACACAGAATGGGGGTGACTTGGATAGTGGGAATATGTCCCCCGTCGAACACTGACTTTGAATCTGAATCCTGATTGATCATGATCAAAAGTAGCCCCTCTGACTATGAACAGATGCCTGTTACAAATCCTAGAAGTTGATGTCCTTTGAAGCACAATCTAAAGTATAGATTGCTTTACTAGTACTTTGTTTCTTTTATTGAAGACACTTTGAAGTTTGAATAAGAAGGAGTTATATCTCCGAGTAATGATTTATTCCATTAAGAATCAATTAAACTGTTGGAAATTCCCAATTTCATTGAAACGCTATGTTTTTCCCAATTTTAACGGACCCTGGACCCAAAGTAAAATACCCTGAAAAATCCCTGATGACTATGATGTACATACATCCATTATAGTGACATCCACTCCGTTCAGCTTCTGTGGTTCTACATAACAATTCATACAGTTCAGAGTTAATCTGGAGGCAAGCTCTGCTTGAGTCAGACTGTCCAACTACAAAATATAAATATAAAACATATTGTAATACAAGTATTGATCAAATAAGATTTCTTAGTTTTCATATCTATCATTCAAATCAAATTTCTTATCAAAATGAATTACGAATGTGATTTTTTTCTTGGTGAATTTCCAGAGTTTATAAGAAATTAAGCATTAAATTTTCTTTGCTAATTATCAGCCACTTGATCTATATCAAGATTGAAAAGATGATACATTGTATGGAGCAATTTGTAGGTTATGTACATATTGTGCATACATTTAAATATACATGTACCTTTTTTAACGGTATCAATTCTAGCTTTGAGAGGATAAGTTTTTTTTTGAAATTCCCTGCTTCTAGAATTCAAAAGTTTACTTTAAAAAAAACTGTTTTTTAAGTGTTTATGAAATCATTTACTGCCTTGCAAAAATAATAAATTGTAATACATGTAAAATATTAGAAAGAATAAATCTTACTCTTTCAACTAAAAAGTCTATTGAGTCACAAATGTCTTCCTCTACAATTCCTTTGTCAAAATTTCCCATCACCATCTTCTTCAGTAGTAAAGCTGGCATCATCCAAAACCTGTAACAAGTTTAATGTACATGCACATGTTTGTAAAGAAAGAGATACTAAAGTTGTTACGGTCATAAAGTCTGAAATTTTTACAATAACTTATTAAACGTATTAAATTCAGTGATGACAAAGAATAAAAGTAGGTCAACTTGAAACTTCAAGATCAAAGGGTCCAAACTTCTGTGATTGATAATATTGTCCAGAATAAGCACATGTGAAGTATATTAAACCAGAATTATCTAATGTAATATACCTACACAATTCAATCTTTAGATAGTCAAAAATTTATGGAAAGACAAAAGGGCAGACCAAAACTTAACGAACCGACACCTACGACTGCATTGGCACAAAGAATTATCAACTTAATTGTAAAGTTGTCAGAACAAGGTCAATTCGAGGGTCACTATTTTTACCTCTTTGAATTTAAAATCATTCAATCTATAGAATGGGGCATTTTGAATTTCTTACATAACAAAATCAAAATAAAACAAAACCTGCGGCAACTGAATTTGCTTAAGTCTTTACTCGCAACATTTCTACTTAAATTTCAGATAAGGAACTTACGTGGGTGCTGAGTTGGTCTGTTGGAAGATGGTTGTATCATAAAAAGAATTACATAAGATGAGTGAGGCCACTCTAGGAGATTTATGAGTACATTCTGCAAACTTCTGAGCCAGAAAACCTCCTAACGAGGCACCAAGTATATGTACCTACGATAAAAATATACATTTTGTAGATTGAACAGACTCACTGTACAATATCAAAGAAAACATGAAGTAGTCTTGGATACATATAAAATAGATACTTTAAATGTATTATGATCTAATATCAACAATGCATTAAAATATCCATGTACATTTCAGAGCAAAATATCTACATGTACATACATAAATGTATATATAAACCTCTTACAGTATATCAATCCATCATCTAAGAAAACATTTGTTTACAGAATAAATTTGATGCAGCCCAACAACTTCTATCAAAGAACATGTATGATCAGGATATGAACATGGAGGGTATTACAATAGACAATATGACAATGTTGATACACAACTAGATCTGCCTTAAAGGGACAGATTACATGTATATACCCCAAGGCACAGCTTCAATTTTTTAGAGAAGCCCATTTAATATTATTACATGTACATATTCTTATTTCAAAATAAGGTCAAAGGTTATGAAAAACCCTTGGTCCTATGTAACAAGTCTATGAAATATAATTGAAATCCATGCAGAGGGGAAGAATTTACAAATACAGGTATACAAATTTGCCCTGGACAAGGTTTTACCGATAAGGTCTATTGTGACCTTGACCTATGACTTTGGTTCAAGGTCATGACAAACCCTTGTGTTTTTTAAAGTTATAATTCTGTGAAAAATTATTGAAATCCATGCAGAGCTTAAGGGGTTATGTCCCAACCTATGACAAGGTTTAACTCATATAGTCTATTGTGACCTTGTCATTTAACCATACCTGTCAACTTTGAAATCTTAAAAAGAAAGATCTCTCCCTCCTCTGCACTTGAAAAAGAGGGAGATTGTGCGTGAACCCATTTTGCTACAATTTTAATGAATCAGGACATTTTGTGCAAAATCACTTTTCAAAAAATCAAATTCAAGGAACTGTGGTCCCCCGCTTTTGGGTGTTTGTCTTTAAAGAAATGCTTACAGACCCCTCCCCTATTCTTAAGTTTTCATAATATATCAGTATCACGTGTATTATCAAAATTCTTAATTTCAAAAGATTAAACTCCAAGAAAAGGTCAAAAGGTCCAAATTTTTGTTACCAAGGGAAATGTCTTGTGAAAGGAGTGAACATGTGAAATATGAAAGTCATATCATTTACCATCCATAAGATTGAGGCTGAAGTTTTTAAATGTGGTTTAACCTCCAAGGACGGGTCACAAGGTCAGTTCTAATGTTGTTACAATGGAAAGGTCTTGTCACAAGGAATACAAATGTGAAATATGAAAGCCTAATCAATAACCATTCAAAAGTTATGGCAAAGGTTAAAGTTTCTGAAAAGTAGGTCAAACTCCAACGTCTAGGTCACAAGGTCAAAATTTTTAGTATCCATGGAAAGGTCTTGTCACAATGAATACAAATGTGAAATATGAAAGCCCTACCAATTACCATTCAAAAGATATTGACAAGGTTAAAGTTTTTGTGACTGATGACAGACAGACGGACGGACAAATCGGTTTTAATGTCCCCTCGGTTTCACGAAAGCAGGGGACAATAATTTCATTGTGCTGACATTTATAAACTATGAAACATGTATCAATAACTTATTGCATTCTATACGGTACATCTTTTTTTGCATTTTGTCATGCCATTTATCATGAAATGCCCTGAATGTCGCTATTTAGAGTTATTCTTCTTCGGTAAAAATGCAATAAGAGGGAGAAAGAGGGTGATTGGGCCAAAAAGAGGGAGATTTGGTCTCCCTTAAGAAAGAAATGCCAAGGAGGGAGATGAGGTCAAAAAGAGGAAGTCTTCCTCGAAAAGAGGGAGAGTTGACCAATATATTTAACCTATGACCTTCGTTCAAGATTATGAGCCACCTTTTAGTTCTAAGTATGCAGAGGGGAATGACCTACTGCCTGGGTTTAACATTAAATCATTTAATTTCCATTGTCATTTTCAAGAAATGAAGATTCTGATTGGTTGAGAAATTTTGTTGATACATCAATCAACACAATTTTTCACGGAAGTCTATTTATAGCACTACTTTTAGAACCGGGGGTTCCCTCAAATACGAATGAACTCCTTGCTGAAAATACAATTTGTTGATGTTTGCTTATCATTTCAAGGGTACCATTTCTTTTCTACTTACATAAAAATTAACATTGCATGTAGAATTTGCTCAAACTGGTCCTTATTCCAATGATACATGTAATAGAGAGACGACCGTTCGCTGTTTGAATCATGGTGGCTGCCATAACTTGTTTTGGCAGACGTATCACTGCGAAACCCTCCGACTTACGAAATATAGTGCGGTGATTGGTTGTTTTTAGATCCAAGAAAACAGTCTGTTTTCCATAAGTAGATGATAATAAAATGATAAGAAATGAATCTTATATTTTTTCTGTTGATGCAGGTATCATGCGCATTGATGCAGTTTTCTGTCCAATTTTTTGGGTGATACCTGCATCAACAGAAAAAATATAAGATTCATTTCTTAAATCAATAGGAAGAGTTTTAAAACATTTTTTAGGGTGAAGAAAGGTTCTAAACTAAAGCTGAGATAAATACCTCCTGATGGCACTTTAAAATTACCTTATCAAGCTGCATATGATCAAGAAGTTTCTTGAATCCTTCAACAAACTCTCTCATTGTCCAATAGACAGGATATTCTAAAGAGATGATTCTGTATCCTGCGGCAGATAAACCCAGTAGCTGTTTGAAGAAGACATCAGCCGTGCCGCTGGCTGGAGGGAAACATACAATAGGACACTTGACAGACTTGGGTCCTGCATCATACAGCTTCCACTCCTTACTCTCATCATCGTCAACTACATACTATAGTAAAGTCAAACAAGTTTTATGAACAAGTATAAACAAAATAAACATTTCTAATGGATAGTCTGAAAGCTGTAACAGATTGTGTGAAAAATCTCAGTTCTTTTGTTGAAATTCATTTTACATTTATACCAACTCGAATAACTCATGTTTACAGCACAATATCATATAGATATCACAGATTCATACATTTATACCGATTACAATTATTGAAATTAAGATATGACAGCTATATCTACCAGCACATATACTTTTAACAATAAAGTACATTTATGTTAATATGTTTGAAATATTTTATGTTTTCTCCTTATTCTCATAGCAGAATCATGAAAGTGTCAGATTCAGAGTGCTCAGTACAATCTGTATTCAATATTTTTTTTTTTTTTTGATTTACAAAAATATCAATATTTTATACATACAGTTTTAAGTGGTACAGAGCTGCGAAAACTTTGGTATTCCTGTGAGTTGGAGATTACAGATTCAGTCATCTTGTTGTCCTAAGGACTGCTCCTGTGTGCTGCACTACTCCCAATACAACTGTTACATGTTATGGACTGAAAAAAAGTGTTACCATATTTGATTTATATTGTAAATACATATAAACCAATCATTACTGTAATTTATGTTTTGCATGAATTTGATTTACATGTAAATCTCCAAACTGTTTTATTTTATCAAATCCTTAAATTATACATGATGTCTACATGTACTAAACTTGTTGTATAATCTATAATGAGACAAATGTCATAATCTACATGTATCATCAGTTTAAAATAGGTCACTTTGTTTTAATCATACTTGCATGTACTCTTGACCAAAAGCTCCTTCCTTCTGTTCTATGTTGTGTACTACTGATGATGAATAATCAATTCTACAGTATTACAGTAACTCAACTTAAAAACTTCTTTGTATATAAAGTTTGTCTGCGTGCAATGACTATCATATACCGGTAACTTACACAGATTTACCACTAAGTGAGATCTATTTGTTTAAATGGTGATACATGTACATGTAATGCTAAAGAATTATGGTCACATAAGGGGAGTGGTCTTTGGTGGGAGTGGTCACATATAGAGGGATCACTGTATCAACTTCATTTAAATTTTTGCATGATAAAGTATTCAAAACCGTGTTTATCCAGTTTCAGAAGTGAGCTGTGCGGACAGTAATCGAAATCCACAATAATAGTTACGATACTGGTCAGGAATTAGTTACCAGTATCGCCTAGCAGTAATTTTTGCCGTTTGTCCATATCTTTAATTTTGGGAATAACTTGCTTCCTGTAAGGTTTTGCCAAACACTGGGCAGCCATTGCAGAGGAGAAGTCAAAATTGTGTCAACCAATCAGAGCCCTCAACAGCCAAATTTGTTGACCAATTGGCACCAAAAACACAACCTTGGTAGAGAACCTTGAAAACTTCGTTCCTGTAAGGTTTCGTGGGATTATGTGCAAAGGTTGCATAGGAGATGTCCAAAATGCGTCAGCCAATCAGAGCCCTTGGCAGCCATATTTGTTGACCGATCGGCACGAAAAACACAAACTTGGGTAGAGGACCTTGAGAGTACTTGCTTCCTGTAAAGTTTCGTCAAATTCTGTGCTGAGGTTGCAGAGGAGAAGATGAAAATGTGTCCGCCAATCAGAGACATTGGTGGCTCACCTGAGCGAAGATTAAGTGAGCTATTGTCATAGCGCGCCGTCCGTCAGTCGTCGTCCAGCATAAACTTTTTACATTTTCGACATCTCTGCAGCGTTACACTCTAACAAGTGAGCCAAAGAGACGTCCCATTGGCCCAGTCAAGGACAAGTGCCACTTTACTACACTACTCTCCCCTTTCAACTTTGGGCCTCCCTGCCCCTCCTCGACACCCCTCCTACCCACCACCTCTCCGTGGGATTTACGTTGGGCGCCATTGTAGAAAACACGAGACTACCCCAATCTGGGATCAAACTCGCAATTTTCTGATCTTCAGTCTAATGCTCTACCAAAAGCGAAAGAGACGTCCCACTGTCCCAGTCTAGTACACATGGTACAAGTGCCAGTTTACTACACAGGATGATGCTTCTTCTCCAGTCCCAGTGATTAGGAAGGATGAAATGGTTGATGGGCCAATGGCCCCATAGTTTTCGATATCAATGGGACATTTTTTGTTGTAATGGAACATTTAAACTTTTTCATGGGACATTTTAATAAAAGACAGAGATTTACAACGTAAATGTATCAAAACAAAACATCTTTAATGCGTGATGTTAACAAAACAAGTTAACTGCATACAAACACATTATTTTTGTAGTTCCATTACAGAATATAGGATTCTCTTCTTGAGAATGCAACATATTGATTTCACCACTTCAAACTGTTCTAGTAAAGTCAACACTACTGTTTTCAACCAGTTTCTACATGTACTGATACACGTACTGTTCATTTAAGTTGTTAAGCTTTTCAAGATTTGATAATTCGGGGGTAGGGTCCTACAAAGGGTCAAGGGACGGGGCGAACGTAGCGCTCTCGCCAGTCTCGGTATTCCCTTCATCAGAAGCCCCTTTCTTGCCCTTGTCAGATAGCGCCGAGAACAGCGTTTGCCGTCCCTTTTCGAGACGAAGCCGCCTCTTCGGCGGCATAACAGTCTGTTTGACGAAAACCGTTGTTTGAAAATCCCCGCTTTCGATATTATTGATCACCCAACAGCAAGGTAGAACAGAGCATTTACTTAATATAGCCACGAAAGTCCGAGGAGTTTTATTTTCACTTTCGTTTTATTTTGACACAAGGTTTGTAAACACAAAGGACGAATTTTCGTTGCGCCATTTGTATAGCTTAAGGCGCACTGTTTACAAAAACAATGGGACATTTTCATCGCCGATGCGCGTATGGCGCATGGCGCACGTCCTTCCCAATCACTGCAGTCCTAAACTAGAATTGGTACGAGTAATGTAACATATTGTCACAGGTCAAACTTGATGTAAATTGTCGTATTTGGTTATTAAAATAACTTTGAAGCAGGTCAAGTGGCCTTATATTTACAGAAAGTTCGAATAAACAAGCAACAATATACAAGATCTAACGTAGTCAGAGGAAGCTCTAACTAATGTAAAGAAAATAGCACATGCAAAAAAAAATGTTATAAAAAGTATATCCTGTGCATACTTTCTAAATCTAAATCAATAAATGCAATGAAATGTGTACAAGGAAGCGCTAACTTTATGTTTTCTTTACACCCGGAAGTCGATGATCATGTGGGGGCAAAGTAGTCACGTGACAAAGCGCGGAAGTTCTATTTCGTCATAATATCGCGAGTTATTTCCCGGGAAATTTAATATTCTCAAAGTTCATCATATCCAAAATACCAAAATGAATGACAAAGACGGTGAACAGGGCAAAAAGGTTCTGATGATTGCAGCTCGAGAAAGAGGTAACATTAGATTTTAAATAGTTTAGCATACATGAGGGGTGGACAGGGTGTAACGGAGGCGGGAGGAAGGGGGCGGGAGGAGGGAGAAAGGGGGGAGGGAGGAGGGATAGGGAGGGAAGGGCAAAAAATGGGAGGGAGGATGGAGGAAGGGGGCGGGAGGAGGGAGAGAAGGAGGCGGGAGGGGGAGGTAAGGGAAGGGGGAAAGGAGGGGGAGGTAAGGGAAGTGGGGAAACTGAGGAGGGGGAGGGAGGTGGCGGCGGGAGGGGGAGGTAAGGGGGTGGGAGGGGGGAGAGAGGTACCCCCTGTTCGCACCCCCATACAAGTAACTTTTAAAAATCGCCCACAGGTTAATATATAACAGCTCTCGTGAACATGTATTTATCCACATGCCGACTTTAAATAAATCTTATCTTAACTATTTTCGTAAGAATCACGCAAAATTGTACAGCCTCGGAAACTTGATTTTTTTATATCAAAATGACTGTTATTTATCATGCATAGATCTATGTAAAAAAGTTATCGGGGGAGGGGCGGGACGGCGGGGAGGCGCATTCCGACCAGAAGATACACGCATATATATACCATGAATTGTGGAATTCAACTTGCTATCTTATTCTTTCTTCGCCAATAGATCTCGAGCGTTAAGCTCCGGACGTTGAACTTCCTCTTTCGCCTCAATTTGTAAAGGCATGAGCAGACTCTATATATAATTATTTCGTTCCTGTACAGTATGTATTTTAAATTATGTATACAGGATCCAATTTTACTTACTGTAATACTAAAAAATCTTGCAAGAACACTACATACAGTAACTAATTAATGAAAGGAATATTTAGAAAAACGCGCATGGTTCCAAGAACTGCATGGGCGTCGTAGACTGGATGGGTTGGACTGAACCCTCCCCCAATTTTTGCTTGTCAAGAATTCGTGAGAGCGCCCATTCTTTCGACCAGAGCTACCACAGCATTGTATGCATGTAGATGGGCGGTTTTTCGGGTTAAGAATATGTAAACCCTTTCAAGAGCGAGGGTGTCATTATCACTTCACGCAGATATTTTTTGTCCGAACAATATTCAGTTCATACAATTTCCTCGCAGTGAAGTTTTCACCCTGATTCATTATTTCTGATTCTGTTTCAGGACCAGGTCCAGGGAGATACTACCTACCCTCAACGGTCGGTTTTACGGAACATGACTGCACAAAGCTCATGAGACCTGCTTATTCTTTTGGCAGGCTAGAGGGACAAGGTACATAAAATGAGCGAATCTCAAGTAGTTTTGATTTAATGTTAACTTTTCTGTTTCGTACGTTATTTATGAAATGGGTTGACAAGGTGATTTTATTCGTATAGAAACTTATTTTATCACACATATATACATGTACCAATAGCTGATAAAAATAATCTCAATATCGGGAAGTGTTATTAAATCTATTAATCTTTTATCTGAATATTAAATCGATTAAATTCTGAAATCGTTTATAATCGGAGAAAATAAAACAGGTAGACAAAAGAGAAAAAAGAACAAAATATTCAATGGCTCAGCATACTAGTAATAGAACCTGTAATTTACCATTTAATGGGTGTGAAGTAAACAAAAGACTTTTAGCAAGCCCAATGATTGATGTTTGATATTGGTATTTTTATCAGGCATGTTTTCTATACAGATGATGTTATCCATCTTTATTTTAACCTTTCAGATTACCATTCAAAAGTTGCCAATCTCGGACATCTTGCGTCATTTTGCCAGCCATTATGAATTTCGGCAAGTCGCCTATGATAGGGACTACAATTTAAGGAAATATAGTGGTTAAATTCAAAACCATTTCACTTATCCAAACCTAATTTGGTTTTTATTTCGATTTAATCGGAAAACACTAATGCATAATTAGTGTTTTCCGATTAAATCGAAATAATCTATTAAAATCCTCTCCGATTATAAACCGATAATCGATTATAAAATTTTTCCGATTATACAACACTAATATTGGTATTTTGACTTCATTTTTTTGCAAATAACGACGCGTCATAAACGATACTGAGCTTTTTGTCAAATGCCCCAGGTAACACAAAACATTTTCGGAATATTATCTAATGGTTTCAAACAGATTCTGTTGAAACCTTTCTGGCAAAACGTTCCTAGAACAGCTTAAAACACTGTGCAGCAAGGGCGGATTTAGGGGGGTTTGGGGGGGTTCGGGAAAACCCCCCCGGTTTCCCAATTTTTTTTTTTTTTTTTTTTTTTTTGGTAACATTAGCACTCGGAAAAAACCCTGCAAACTAAGTAATAAAATAATTGCTTAATATCCACCAGAATTCACTATTTTGAAACAAAATTTACAAAAATTTTCTGATACATTCTATCGCATCAGTATCGATTCGATACCGTATCAATTGGCGTATTTGTGGATTCGTACAGACAATCGCGAAGTTTTTGTAATGTACAAATGTACGTCGCAGAGGGGGGTTTCTGTTTATTTTACGAAAATTAACATTAACAAATACTAAGTCTATAATATGATCATGAATATGTTCAAATAATTTGCAAAACATGTACGTGTGTCAAACAATCAATGTAAATGGTACGGGGATCGAAACCTACACGTTTCTGTCCTCAAATACCCGGTTTCAGTATTTTGTCATCTATACAAATTTTGTTAAAATCATACTTTGTAATAACCGGAAAAATGGGTAAATATTTAAGATTGTATATAGCTCGAATATGCTCCGGGGGCCTATAATTAAGCATTCAATTTTTCAAAACCAAATCCCAATGATACTCAACATTTTTTACTCGATATCGTACCAATATTCTAAGTACACGTTACAGCAAGGACAAATCAACAAGCCAGGGGCGAAGCCAGGCGTACATTTGTACGCAAACACGTCCACATCGTCTCGCGAAAAAAAAGGAGAGCGCCTCCCCCAGTGGCCAAAAAGAAGTCCATTTGATATTCTAGGGGGGGGGGGCTTGGGTTTTTTTCGAAAAAAATAATTTTGCTCTGAATTTTGATGAAAAAAATAAATTTGCTTATGGTGTGACAGAAAAAAAAATAATCTTGCTCTTACAAGTAATCTGAATTTGAAGAATAACCATAAAATTCGCTTGAAATTCCTGAAAAATTTTCATCTCGCTTCGCTCGCCGCAGTTTTTACTTTCTATGAAAAAAATTTTGGCTCGCTTCGCTCACCATAGTTTTCTTCTGTAATGGCAAGTTCATATTTAAAAATATCAAAAGAATGCATGTGACTGAAACAATTCAAATGCTTAAATACATTATCAATATAACTATTAATAGATACATGTATCACCATAGTGTCTAATTTTATATACAAGCTTGGAAAGAGAATTTAATTCAGTTTTTCACAAGTTTTCATTTCTACATGTAAAAACTTGCATCAGACCCTCTTACATGTTATATGACCTTATATACATTTTGTTTACTAAAAATTATATATCGCATATTGTAAAAATCTTTTATCTCTCTCACTTTAGAAGTGAATACAAGTTTTACATAAAAATAATGTTTGGAGTAATTTTAGTAAAAATAAAGAATTTGAATATTGAAAAAACACAAACATTTTTAATATTCACATCAATCGTTATAAAAAAAATTCCTTGCTCCAACTTTGCAAGAAAAAAAATAATTTTGCCCCGGTCCGGGGCGAAAAAAATAATCTTGCTCCGACAAAAAACCCAAGCCCCCCCCCCCCCCCCCCCCAGAATATCAAATGGACCGTACCTAAGGGTCTTTTGAAATAGTATTTAAAGCAAACCACTGTTCAGAAATAGATCAAAGACACTTCAGAATCAGAAACCACCGATTTGAATGCATTTTTCGTAATTTTCTCGTGTTTCATTAGAACTCAATACAACCATGCGCGGATCCAGAGGGAGGGGGGGTACCGGGGTCTGGAACACCCCCCCCCCCCTGAGATTTTCGGAGGTTGGGTCCAGCGCTGGCCCATTTCTAATTGAAATGGGTCTAAAATGCATTGAAGGGCTTTGAAACCTAAAATTTCGGCTCGCTTCGCTCGCCATTTAGAAATACAAAACTATTTTTCTGCAAACTTCCTTAATTATGATCAATTGTTCATACTAAGTAATTTTATATAATTGTCTTGGGTCTCAGGAACTCATATTTTCAACAGTCCCTTACTTCATAGGATGTAACCTCCTTCATCTCTTTCAAGGTTTTGTCATTTTAAGATGTCTGATTATTTGGAAAATGACACATCTCTTATCTAATTATTCTCATGAAATTCGCTCCGCTCGCCGATATAAGGAGTGAAATATTCAATGTTATAAATAATCATCTCGATCGAATCAAGACAAATTAATATTTCATATCTAACAAATTTCTAGCTCGCTACGCTCGCCAATTCATCATGAAAATAAACGTGAAAGGAAAGCTAACAAAATTGCCCCCTCCCCATCATGTGCACCGATATATACATGTATGTACCTACATGATAGGTATATAGACTTCCTTAAATTTTGGACCCCTCTGACCAAAAATGCTGTATCCGCGCATGATACAACGATCGCTAACAAAGTGCATCTCAAGTTTTCTTCGTCTTAGATACGGTTCATCGTTTGTTGACATCGAATCATATGCGTTATCCCATTTAAATTCAGCTCAAACACGCTCCAGAGGTCAGCAATTTGCTTCATTTTTTTCAAAATTTTCACGGGGGACTCCCTTCAAGGGGATGGGTAACATATTTCCATACTGTCCTCACTTGATCCTTCGGGCCTCGCAAGTCATCCCCCAAAAAAGTGTCTTTGCCCCCGGACAGCTGAAGTTCTTGGTCCCACCCTTCTTTACAGACGTCCACATCGATATCACCCTGGCTACGTCCCTGCCAGCAGTAAAGGAGAAATTATTTTATTTAGAAATCTTTATTAACCATGGCCACATAAATTGAGTGGAAAAATGGTATGAATATTCGAGAAGGTAAGGAGAAAATGTGCTCCAGAATGCACCATTTTATTCCATTTTTTCAAAAATTTTCCGGGGGAGGCCCCCCGGACCCCCACCTACAGGAGGGGGCAACCCCCTCCCGTACCCTCCCCCGCTCGGCACTTCGTGCCTCGAATCGACCCTTTGGGTCGATACAAAACCCCCCCGCTTGCCACTCTGGATCCGCCACTGTGCAGTAGTATAGAAATATTTTTAAAACGTTTTAATGATATTTAAGAGTGCTGAAGAATGAAGTGTTTCCAAGAATGTTTTATTTATGTTTCTGGAACCATACAAAATCATGTTTCTTTATCATTTACTGAAATATTTTAACATGTTTTTAAAACATGCTTGTGTTAACTGGGGCGACTTGTCCAAAATAGTCTTATATTAAGAACATGACCATGTTTATAAACACCGGATCGAAAATGTAGAACTTTTTAAAATCGCCTCTCTCATCTTGTTTCCTCCTTCACAACTTTCAGTGAAGTTTAAAGATTGGAGCCCAGGACCAGCCTATTACATTAATCCAAAGATAACGAGGACGGGCGCTGATGGCACACCAATATACTCTATGCTTGGCAGACAAAGAGATCCAAGTAAGATATATATACAAAGTTTATTATTTACTAAGTATTTTTAAAATCACGATCTTTACACACACATATATATATATATAGTTAAATGTATACAATTTTATTATTCTAATATTTCAGATACATTCAAGAGCCCTTCTGCCACAAGGTACTTTCCAGAGAAGGTGCATCCCCAGGGGGAGAAACACGCCCCTAAGTATTCTATTTCTGCCAGAACCCGTTACCGCAGACAGGATCAGAACCCGGCCCCCAGCAAGTATCAGCTACCCCCTGTATTAGGTAACAGACAGCCCTACAAAGATGCAGCTCCTGCCTATAATATAACCAGTAGGCAACAGGTAAGGAGGGTGACCTTGAAACGATTTTCAACTTTGGCCATTTACTAACCAAAGACTTGAAATTTCAAAGAATACATCTTTTACTTAGAGAATGCAAGAATTTGCAGAATGCTATGCTACTTGCACTTAATTTTGTTAAAACTCAAGTCTAATATATGTTTTGTGAAACAGTATCAGATTGAACCATCTCTATATACTTTGACATTTTAAGGTGGGGAGTTACCTGGAGGATTTAGCCAAAGCACCTGGACCAGGTAATTACAAATCAGCTCATCTGGATCTGTACAAATCAATGGCCCCATTGTACTCCATGAGGAGCAGAAGCTATGCCCCTGGGGACACCACTAAAAAGCCGGGTCCTGGGGCACACAGTCCTGAGAGGGTGGTGATCAACAGGGCAGTGGCACCCAAGTACTCCCTGGGTATCAGGCACTCAGAGTTTGTGGCTCCTCTTATAACAGACTGTGATTTTTAAACTTCATCGTTTTTGAAGCATTATGCATTTTATGAAGTAAGGTACTGAAGTTTTAAGTATAGAGTATTTTGGAAAAAAATAATAATTATCAATGAAATGTAATATTAAATACAATTATGAAAATAATTAGCTTTTGTACATTTTGAATTTGAAAATACATTGTATATTTGTAATTGTCACTTTGAGTGCATCTAACTTAACTTCTTATTTTCTATATTTACATCACTATTTTTAGTTTTTCCTGCAAGTTATACATATGTGCTTACAATATTTTACATTATTCCATGTATACATTTGTATTGTTTTTATACACCATTTTCCTCTTATATTTATATTCAGGATATTTGCATAGAATATTGTACATTTTCTATTCAAGCTTGGATGAGCTTTAATAAATGTATATGCAACTGTATCTTAATCTTTTTGGCTTATTACATTGTAACTCTTTATATATATGCACAACCACTGTAATTCCCTGAGATGAAATTACCGTATTGAAGTGGTAGGTGTTGCATTTATGAATGTAAACACTTATGACGTCACAATGCATAAGCCCTACAGAAACATACAGCGGCGGCTGTTCTTACCTGCAAACTGAACTCGCAGTGACCTAAATTTTAATGTCACCTTTTTATGCGGAAAAATGCAATTTCAGAAAACAAGAATGAAACTGACAATTGTGGTGCATAAACATGTATATAGAATAAATGTCAATGCTAACGTGCATTACATGTACGATAATTGTACTTGCTGTGTGTTGCATACCCATGACAAAACACAAATTAAGACACTTATTCTCTTTGTATACTCATTGCATGTCTAAGTGCTAAGAGAGAAACGTGCAAATACAGAGATGCGACTTAAAGAATAATTAGAAGTGGTACTTCACAGTTTTAAGTTCTTCTTTCCACAAGTCACATACAGGTCTCTGTGTCACCTTTATCATTACAAACATAGACAAACAAGCAGAGAAAAGGAACAAGGTGTGTTCAAGGAACACTGATGTCCTCTGATAGAAGCTATCCAAGTATTAAACAGAGCTACATGTATTTTTAAAGTTTGTTCATTTGTTATGAATGTGCCAAAATAACTTCAAATAGTTACACAGAATTTGTACATGTACATTCAAAATTGATTATACTGTCCCACGTTTCTTTTAAAATGCTCTACCCCTTCCAAACATCCAACACTGTTTGACTAAAGGAAAGAATAAACATAGGTAATCACAGATTACGAAGCTCACCTCGTGACAGCAAAATTCAATTCAAACATATTTCTTAGTACATGTATATTGGCTTTTAAAGGCAAAACCACTCAAGCAGAAAAAGTAGGTCAAGGTCATTTTATGAAAGTTTGATCAAAGATACATCCAATATGCAAGTTTGGTACATCTAGCAGTTATACTTTCCTCAATATTGGCTTTATAGAGCAAAATCACTCAAGCGCAAAAAGTAGGTCAAGGTCATTTTATGAAAGATTGATCAAAGATACATCCAATATGCAAGTTTGGTACATGTATCACTTATACTTTGCTCAATATTGGCTTTATAGAGCAAAATCACTCAAGCGGAAAAAGTAGGTCAAGGTCATTTTATGAAAGTTTGATCAAAGATACATCCAATATGCAAGTTTGGTACATGTATCACTTATACTTTGCTCAATATTGGCTTTTAAAGGCAAAATCACTCAAGCGGAAAAAGTAGGTCGAGGTCATTTTATGAAAGTTTGATCAAAGATACATCTAATATGCAAGTTTGGAACATCTAGCACTTATACTTTGCTCAATATTGGCTTTTAAAGGCAAAATCACTCAAGCGGAAAAAGTAGGTCAAGGTCATTTTATGAAAGTTTGATCAAAGATACATCCAATATGCAAGTTTGGTGCATGTAGCACTTATACTTTGCTCAATATTGGCTTTTAAAAACGAAATCACTCAAGTGGAAAAAGTAGGTCAGATGCTGCATCCAATGCATGGGTCCATCTCGGCATCCAAAGATAAATCACTTGTGCAAGTTTGGTTACTGCAGCATCAGTACTTTGTCAGATACTGAGCTACCCCAAACTTCTTATCCAAATCACTCAAGCGGAAAATGTAGGTCAGATGCTGCATCCGATGCATGGGTTCACCTCAGCATCCAAAGATGAATCACTTGTGCAAGTTTGGTTACTGTAGCATCAGTACTTTGTCAGATACTGAGCTACCCCAAACTTCTTAACCAAGTCACTCAAGCGGAAAATGTAGGTCAGATGCTGCATACGATGCATGGTTTCACCTCAGCATCCAAAGATGAATCACTTGTGCAAGTTTGGTAACTGTAGCATTAGCACTTTGTCAGATACTGAGCTACCCCAAACTTCTTAACCAAGTCACTCAAGCGGAAAATGTAGGTCAGATGCTGCATCCGATGCATGGGTTCACCTCAGCATCCAAAGATGAATCACTTGTGCAAGTTTGGTTACTGTAGCATCAGTACTTTGTCAGATACTGAGCTACCCCAAACTTCTTAACCAAGTCACTCAAGCGGAAAATGTAGGTCAGATGCTGCATACAATGCATGGGTTCACCTCAGCATCCAAAGATGAATCACTTGTGCCAGTTTGGTAACTGTAGCATTAGCACTTTGTCAGATACTGAGCTACCCCAAACTTCTTAACCAAGTCACTCAAGCGGAAAATGTAGGTCAGATGCTGCATCCGATGCATGGGTTCACCTCAGCATCCAAAGATGAATCACTTGTGCAAGTTTGGTTACTGTAGCATTAGTACTTTGTCAGATACTGAGCTACCCCAAACTTCTTAACCGGACGCGGACGCGGACACGGACGCGGACGCGGACGCGTGGGGTTATAGCATAAGCTCACTCAACTTCGTCGAGGTGAGCTAAAAATAAGTATATTCAAACTTACACCATCAACATGATCAAAGAATAAACAGGTAAAGTATAATATATACATCCACTATTACCAGCACATTTTGAATATTTTTTTTGTGATTTGATTACCGAGATCTTCTCTAGCTTTTAACCATTGTCTACAAAGACCACTTTAGTACCTTATACACTGCCAATTGTGCCTCGTATGAAATTTGTATGAAATTTACATGAACTTTACGTAAAAGTTCACATGAAATTCATGTGAAACGAGCACGAACATGAAATTTACATGAAATTTTTTACATGAAATTCATGTGAAATTTTGTATGGATCAAATTTTGCATAAGTGTCACATAGAAAAATTCATGTAAACTTCATGTGAAATAATTTATGTAAAATTCATGTGAAATATTTTTCATATAAATCTTATGTGAAATTTATATGAAATTCACATGAACTTTCATGTGAAATTGACATGATGCTCATTTCATATGAATTTCATGTGAGGCACAATTGGCTGTGTAACTTATGAGAAAATATGTACAACATTTTTCACAATTTGAAACATCTCTTAGCATCATCTCTTAGCATAGTCATCTCTTTGTATATATTCAATTTGCAACATCTCTTTGCAACATTTCTTTGCAACAATTTGCAACATCTCTTAGCATAGTCATACCATATCACAGCACTTCCTTTTTTGTACTTTACTTAAATAAGCCCTTTCCATTATGATATCAAAGTACATAAGAAATCTGCATTAAAAACATACGTGATACCTTTTAGAATATTTGCACAACAAAGAATAACTATATCAACATCTAATGTGACTATGTTGATTTTATTAAGAAAATACTGCAAGTTAGTATATAAAGTCTCTTTCATTTGTATCAGTTTTAAATCCATTTAAAAGAGTTATAAAACAGTTGATCTCTGATAATACAAATCTATGTCCAGATGAATATACAAATAAAAGACAATGATGAATTATCATACAGTACAGGTAAAACTTTTATCGATAACAATGGAAGTATTTATGAGATTCCAAGTGAATATATACAAATGAGGGATAATTAACAAGTATTCTATTCTTGGGATTACTCATGTATGACTGTTTTAAGATTAGAGAATATAATTCTTTTCACGAATGCCTCAACAATATCTTAGTCCAATGCAGTCAAAAGTTATTTTACATAAATAAACCAACAGAATTTTATCTTAAAGTCATAACAATCGTTTTTAAATCATTTCTTTAAAATTGTAATTTTAAAATCAATATTTGCAATTAATATGAAGTATATTGTGAGTATAATTTACAAGTCATAAAATTGTTCATTGGATGTGTAATGTCTTCACTGAATTGTCTCGTCCTTGAATGACTATTTCTTTTGGTAAAAGATCCTGGCATTTGGTATCACACTTTTCTAATAATAGCATGATTATTGAGAAGTCAGTGTAGATATGTTACTCACATAAACAGTTGATATTTATACTTGTATTTGTCATTCACATTAAACAACAATATAATAACACAGATAGCAATGTAACAGTTCTTTCAATATGACAAAGTTGTTTTGTAGAGTAAATTCTTTAGAAGTTTTCAAAGTGATGATGGAAAGTGGCGCCCTCTTGTTTGTTAAGTATGGAGCATGAGTTGTTGAGTCCATTAGTCAGAGGTGGGGGTCCGCAGCTAAACACTCCAAACTGCTTAGTCTGAAATGAATAAAACCATGAAAAGATTGATTACAAACAATTTACCTGAATTTTGTTTTTTTCAATATACACAGTTACTTCCCATTTTGGACTGTATCTACCTTAAACTAATTATGATGTCATCAAATTCAAAGGAAACCAGCATAAAATTTTTTAAACAGTGCTTTAATATGGCACTTCATACAACTCATAATGCATTTACGTCAGATATCATCCCAAATGGGAAGTAACTCTGAATATCGAAAAGACTTTTTTAAAATGTACATGTACATGTATGTGAAAATGGAAAACTAGAATATGCATAAAAAACATGAATTTCCAGGCTAGCAAAAAAGTATTAATTCTCAGTTTTCAAGCTAAATCAAGTAGCTCTAACACACTTACATCTGAAAAGCCTCTTTATTGAGCAACAAGGGGAGTCATCTTACAGTACAAATCTGTCCAATGAATAACATCTTGGCTTTAATTGAATAGATTGTACATTTCAGATGTGAATAAACCTTCAGTTCTTAATATTAACTTACATTTGGGTGTTCCATTTTTATGTTTTTTAAGTAAGATGTAAAGTCCGGACGTCCAAAGTGAGTGGTGGCACTTAGACCTGTGAACAAACTCTTGCCAGCTACCTTCTGGAAGTGACGCTCGCATATGTACTGTAAAAAATAATAAATAAATCATAATTAAACTGCCTGGTTCAAACTTAAATGAAACAATTAATCACTTGCTTGTCAAGTTTCCTGCATTGTGCAGGATTCTCCCTCATTTTTAACAAAGTTTCCTTAGACTACCTCATTGATGAGACTGCTGTCAAAATCCCACATTCTAGGATCACCTTCAGACTCGGGCATTGTATGAAGTTTGAAATTTTCATTGCAGTTTGCCTCTACTATTTGTAATACATAATCTACACTACAACATGGGTTGATGAAACATCAAAGTTAATTATACAAACCAGCATAGTTGTTCTCAGGTCATATTTTTCCTGGAATTGAGTGATGAAAATGTGAGTTTCCACAAAGTTTTTCTGATCCACGGCTTCCACTTCCCGTATGATATCCGTCATCCACTCGAACTGTTTCTGTGTCCTTGTCACCCATAAGAAGTATACCTGTATATCATATTCATAGTAAATAGATGTGCTTTCTAATCATTGCAATTACTGCATACATGTATTTATATTGGTCAAGACAAAAGAAAACATCTTCAAATAATTAATGGAAGCAACATTTCATGCTTTTGTATTGACCCCACAGCAAAAGGATTGACAAATATCACTCCAGTTAGGTTTTAAGATACAAACAAATCTTACATACATGTAAGTCTTGATAACTACACATACCTTCTTACACGGGAATCGGAGATCGGCAATCTTACTCTTGTGTACAATGTCCTTAAGGATGGAAGCAAACGGAGTAACACCAATTCCTCCTCCTACCAGAATAGCTACGTCAAATCTGTACCAGTCCTGGTGACCCTCTCCATATGGTCCATCCACATATACCTACACAGGTGAAAAAGAAAAAACATAGTGTAATCAAAGATTACGAAGCTCACCTCGCGGCAGCAAAATTCAATTAAAACATATCTCTAGGTACATGTATATTGGCTTTAAAAGAAAAATCGCTCAAGTGGAAAAAAGTAGGTCAAGGTCATTTTATGAAAGTTTGATCAAAGATACATCCAATATGCAAGTTTGGTACATGTAGCTCTTATACTTTGCTAAATATTAGCCTTTAAAGGCAAAATCACTCAAGCGGAAAAGTAGGTCAAGGTCATTTTATGAAAGTTTGATCAAAGATACATCCAATATGCAAGTTTGGTACAAGTAGCACTTATACTTTGCTCAATATTGGACTTTAAAGGTAAAATCACTCAAGCAGAAAAAGTAGGTCAAGGTCATTTTATGAAAGTTTGATCAAAGATACATCCAATATGCAAGTTTGGTACATGTAGTACTTATACTTTGCTCAATATTGGACTTTAAAGGTAAAATCACTCAAGCGGAAAAAGTAGGTCAAGGTCATTTTATGAAAGTTTGATCAAAGATACATCCAATATGCAAGTTTGGTACATGTAGCACTTATGCTTTGCTCAATATTGGACTTTAAAGGTAAAATCACTCAAGCAGAAAAAGTAGGTCAAGGTCATTTTATGAAAGTTTGATCAAAGATACATCCAATATGCAAGTTTGGTACATGTAGCACTTATACTTTGCACAATATTAGCCTTTAAAGGCAAAATCACTCAAGCGGAAAAAGTAGGTCAAGGTCATTTTCTGAAAGTTTGATCAAAGATACATCTAATATGCAAGTTTGGTTTATGTAGCACTTATACTTTGCTCAATATTGGCCTTTAAAGGTAAAATCATTTAACCGGAAAAAGTAGGTCAGATGCTGCATCCAATGCATGGGTTCACCTCAGCATCCAAAGATGAATCACTGGTGCAAGTTTGGTTACTGTAGCATCGGTACTTTGTCAGATACTGAGCTACCCCAAAAACTTTAACCAGACATTGACAAAGTCATTCAACCGGAAAATGTAGGTCAGATGCAGCATCCGATGCATGGGTTCACCTCAGCATCCAAAGATGAATCACTTGTGCAAGTTTGGTTACTGTAGCATCAGTACTTTGTCAGATACTGAGCTACCCCAAAAACTTGAACCAGACATTGACAAAGTCACTCAACCGGAAAATGTAGGTCAGATGCAGCATCTGATGCATGGGTTCACCTCAGCATCCAAAGATGAATCACTTGTGCAAGTTTGGTTACTGTAGCATCAATACTTTGTCAGATACTGAGTTACCCAAAAACTTTAACCGGATGGGGACGCGGACGGGGACGCGGACGCGGACACCGGGGTTATAGCATAAGCTCATCTCAACTTCGTTGAGGTGAGCTAATGATGAATAATTTGTAAGACAAAATGTACATGTAATAAAATATCTTTTTTAAAGGTCCATAGGGACATAACATTAAAACTGAATCAATCATCTACACACAAATACATGTAAATTCAAAATTTTCAAAATCACACTGACATCTATATAAGTCTCGAGACCTAAGAGATAATTAAGCTCTAGATAAATTACATGTATTTCCAAACTCTGATTGCATGAACCACATGTTCTTACATGCATGACTGCATACCAAAGAAATCTGTAACAAAGTCCCAGACATAATACAATTTGACAAATTTGGTCAAAGTCAGTTTTTTACAAAGCAGCTATAAAGATATGTGTTACTAACAGAGGGATATCCCTTGGTATCATCAATATTATCAGGATTATACAGGTCTCTGATGGTGTATGTCCACGGTCCTACAGCTCGTATGTGAAGACTGAGGAATTCTTCATGAGGCGCGGAGGTCAAGGTGAAGGGATGATATTCGTTCTTATTCAAACCCATGGCAGCGATCCTAATCCACTGACCAGACTTATAGTCATAGCTGATTGGTTTCTTAAACACCAGAGTTGTTACATCTGAAATAGAAGGATTCTTGCATGCTCAGAGATGAAAAAGAATTTTAGTCCAAATTTTATTATGTCAGTCATTAAAATCATTAATATCATAAATTTCAGTTCTTTTGATACCTATATATTCTTCAAATCAATTTTTATATTCTGATTTCAAATACATGTACATGTATCAGCTTTTGTTAAGTATGAAAAAAAAATCTTTTGGCAAATGACTTCATCATCTATACATAAAATAATTGAACATACCTGAGGGTAAGAGTTCTGCCTTAATCACTTTGCATTCTATCTTGTTACGGCTAAGGGAGATAATCTTATCGATGGTGAAGATGACGAGTGGGCCAATAACGTATGTGTGTGTCAGAGGAGGTACTACTAATCTCCCGAGGCCATGCATAATCATCAAGATGTACAGTAGGATGTAGAAGCCATGTGTGAACCAGAATGCCGAGAAGGCGTAACGACGTCCAAATGGACTGGCAAACACATACATCACAATCACGATAAGGGTCAGTATTATTCCAGTCAGTCCTAAAATGAGACAGAAATACTTTACACTGAGCATATTAGAATTCTTTTTTGCTTTAAAATTATGAAAACTGTACTGAAAATTTTGAAATCAATGTTAGGGTATCCATTAATTACTCCTGGTGAATTTTGCAGGAAAAGGATATAAAACTTCAAAACAGATTTTTGTTTATCATGTACCATGAAAACAAGTTATATGCATGTATGTAACTGTATCACGGAAACAACTCTAACAATATCAAGAGGTACATATTGCTGATCGATGTTTACCAATATCAGATTTTAAGTTTTACTCTGTTTATCTAGAGTTTTAGGTGAGCTTGTGGTAAATACCTTCAAATTGAATACATTAAAATTAAAATAAATTTGATCAAGGCTAGAGGTACCTGTAATGGTGGTATAAGCCCAATAGTGAAAGGAAGCTAAAACGTCCTGCCTGAAAAGATCAAATCAATGTTACATTAAAAATCAATTAGCAACAGGAACTTAATATATGGTTATTGTTTCAAATTGGAGGATGACCATACCTGTCAACTTTGAATTTTTCAAAAGAGGGAGATCTCCCTCTTTGGCTGCTGACAAAGAGGGAGATTGCGCATAAACAATTTTCGCAACATTTTTTTATAAATAAATTTGCAACATGTCGTGCGAGACACCTTTCAAAAAATGTCATAGAATGTAACCATACCAAGTCTAAGAAAATGTATAGATTGTATTTTTTATTACTTCTTGTCTGCATTTGTTCATTGTACATGAGTACATCACCTTTTGCTGTGGCTAGTAGGTCTTTTTCTGGTGAGAAGACAATACAACTATTAGTCTTTTCATTCATAACAGAACATATGTTCGTGCCTAATGGCAACTGAACTTACAATAACCCATTCATACAACTGACTCCAATCTTTCTGATTTCTTTATCTTTGAAATGGTTTCAGCTGCCACCCAGATCGTTTTCTAGAGCCTTCCATAAGTTATCGATATGTACAGATTTTAATCAGTGTTATACAGTATTTAGTCAATAAAGTACTTACATGATCAGTTTAAATGTTTTCACAGCTTAATTAATGACCTTTAGGCATCGATATACACGCCGTGTCCTGATTGTAAAGCAAACAACCTGAGTCGTTCACATTGCATACAAACTTTTGTTTTCATATGAAGTATAAAACATTCCGAAAGTCGCACTAGAGTTATCTTTCTTACGCTATGTGAAGTTCAAAACTTGAAGGAGGGAGAAATCGGGTGAAAGGATCGAAACGCTGGAGTTTTCGGTCTCCCGCGAGGGCGGAATTCGAACTCGGGAGATAAGGTTCAAACGCAGGAGTCTCCCGCGAAATGCGGGAGAGTTGACAGGTATGAGGATGACACACAGAAGTTTCTGTAAAGTTCTTATATGTTAAGAATTCAGTTATGTTTTAACACTTTGTAGTGAAGATTTACTCAGAATTTTCAATCTCAAGTAATTCTGTTAAGTTTACTTATGCCCTGAAATTTTTGTAAAGCTTACTTTAACTCTAAAGTATTCAGTGAATTTGATTTAAACTCTGAAGTATTAATTAAGTTTACTTACGCTCTGAAGTATTCAGTGAAGTTGATTTTCAGTTAAGTTTACTTACGCTCTGAAGTATTCAGTGAAGTTGATTTATACTCTGAAGTATTAATTAAGTTTACTTACGCTCTGAAGTATTCAGTGAAGTAACAATTGAGATCCCCTGATGTCTGAGAGGCAATGTGATACAGATTCACTCCATGACCAATGATGTGTGTTACTAAATAAACATGAAATGATACATAAAGGTAAACACAATGACAAAAAAAATTACAATCATTACTGAAATAATTCTCTTATCTAAAATTTATTTTAATTTATGCTTTATTACTTTAATTAAAAAAAAAATTTTTATAATAAAAAAAAATTGCTTTAATACTGGATAAGAATTTTACAAAAGTTTTCATCCTTTCTTTATTCCTGTGAACTTCTTCCCTTGTACTTACGTGTAAAAGCCAGAGCCAAATATGCTATGTATTTATGGAAAGAATGCATAGAATCCCATGGGAAAAATCTGTGTAGAAAGGTCTCTCTGAAAAACGTGATCATGTTTCTGCTCATCGTTATCAGAAGGGAAGCGTAAGTAAACATCATTGCACTGGCAGCACCTCTGGTAATGGATATACCCCAACTGGCGATACGTCTTAATCCTGCATGTTCTCTCTCAATGGAAAAGTCTGAAATAAGACAGACATAAAATAAGCGCGACATTTCACGTAGCAAATAGAATAGATCTAAATGATCAACCAAAATTGGTCTTACTCACTGTGAGTCTCATTACCTTGGCCTGTGCAGATGTAGATTACCAAGATTACATGATCAAATTCCTTGTAATATACATGTACATGTATGCTTGATGGTAATTATCTTTGGATATACAATGTATATGCAAACAGAACAAAAAACATAGGTAATCACAGATTACGAAGCTCACCTCGTGACAGCAAAATTCAATTCAAACATATTTCTTAGTACATGTATATTGGCTTTCAAAGGCAAAACCACTCAAGCAGAAAAAGTAGGTCAAGGTCATTTTATGAAAGTTTGATCAAAGATACATCCAATATGCGAGTTTGGTACATGTAGCAGTTATACTTTGCTCAATATTGGCTTTATAGAGCAAAATCACTCATGCTGAAAAAGTAGGTCAAGGTTATTTTATGAAAGATTGATCAAAGATACATCCAATATGCAAGTTTGGTACATGTATCACTTATACTTTGCTCAATATTGGCTTTTAAAGGCAAAATCACTCAAGCGGAAAAAGTAGGTCGAGGTCATTTTATGAAAGTTTGATCAAAGATACATCCAATATGCAAGTTTGGTACATGTAGCAGTTATACTTTGCTCAATATTGGCTTTATAGAGCAAAATCACTCAAGCGGAAAAAGTAGGTCAAGGTCATTTTATGAAAGATTGATCAAAGATACACCCAATATGCAAGTTTGGTACATGTATCACTTATACTTTGCTCAATATTGACTTTTAAAGGCAAAATCACTCAAGCGGAAAAAGTAGGTCGAGGTCATTTTATGAAAGTTTGATCAAAGATACATCTAATATGCAAGTTTGGAACATCTAGCACTTATACTTTGCTCAATATTGGCTTTTAAAGGCAAAATCACTCAAGCAGAAAAAGTAGGTCAAGGTCATTTTATGAAAGTTTGATCAAAGATACACCCAATATGCAAGTTTGGTACATGTAGCACTTATACTTTGCTCAATATTGGCTTTTAAAAGCGAAATCACTCAAGTGGAAAAAGTAGGTCAGATGCTGCATACGATGCATGGGTCCATCTCGGCATCCAAAGATGAATCACTTGTGCAAGTTTGGTTACTGTAGCATTAGTACTTTGTCAGATACTTAGCTACCCCAAACTTCTTATCCAAATCACTCAAGCGGAAAATGTAGGTCAGATGCTGCATCCGATACATGGGTTCACCTCAGCATCCAAAGATGAATCACTTGTGCAAGTTTGGTTACTGTAGCATCAGTACTTTGTCAGATACTGAGCTACCCCAAAATACTTAACCAAGTCACTCAAGCGGAAAATGTAGGTCAGATGCTGCATCCGATGGATGGGTTCACCTCAGCATCCAAAGATGAATCACTTGTGCAAGTTTGGTTACTGTAGCATCAGTTCTTTGTCAGATACTGAGCTACCCCAAACTTCTTAACCAAGTCACTCAAGCGGAAAATCTAGGTCAGATGCTGCATACGATGCATGGGTTCACCTCAGCATCCAAAGATGAATCACTTGTGCCAGTTTGGTTACTGTAGCATTAGTACTTTGTCAGATACTGAGCTACCCCAAACTTCTTAACCGGACGCGGACACGGACGCGGACGCGGACGCGGACGCGTGGGGTTATAGCATAAGCTCACTCAACTTCGTCGAGGTGAGCTAATGAGTAAAAAAAAAAAATGCTAGATTTCATTAGGGAGAAGGCAAAATTCCAAGGCTAAGTTCATACAGTAAAAATGTTATATTAACATTTCAGGAATTTTCTTTGAGAAAGACAGATTGACACAGGACAGTGACCCCGTATATGTTGCCCTTATATTGAATGACACGCAATAAGATTATATACTCACAGACAGCTCTTTCAACAAAAATACCGCTAAGAACCAGGAAGTACAATGTTTTCCAGAAGATATCGAGACGGTAGGTAGATACAAAGCTGGTAAGTTCATACCACTTAAGGGCAAACGTGGACTGTGGGTATTCGGTTTGTTTGGATGGTACATGTACAGACTTCCTCCTTTCAGATTTCTCCATAGATTTGTCCTTCCTGTAAGGATAGCAAAATTATTTTCCTTTTATTACCGGGTATGTTTATCTATGTCTCCCAATAGAAATTCTATGTTGACGGTAACTTCTATAAAGTCATCTTCAAATAATCTATTGCTGTAATGAAATATAGAACTTCATGGGTTCATACAGTTCCTACAACGACAATTACACATAAAATGTTCTTAACTGCATATCTGTACAGGTACTAGGATAGTGGATTATAATGTAACATGATCACAGCTTTGACTTATTGACCCTTCCAATTGCGGGAAAATAATGCAAAATTTCGTGACGTCACAATGCTTTTACCTCGGACAAACAAACTTCGAACCTCGGTCAAACATCGAAATTGCATTGTGACGTCATGGAATTTCACAAATTTTCCCCGCGTTCGGAAGGGTCAATTACAACACTGTTACAAAAAATCATATGTAAAAAATGCATGTTTAGTCTGAAATTTTGTTTTGATTAGAAAGTTTAGCACTAGTTATGTTCTGTTTGTGTATATAAGCTCTTTTCACTCGGCATGATGTAAAATGAAATATTGAAACTACTAAACTTAATATGGAAAATGTAAACAGTAAAACAATATACATGTAAGTATAACTACATGTATATAAGTACTATACATTCAAAAATATTTGATAATTTTCAAAAACTGTGTATACATGTATACATGACAATAAAAATAAATAGAATAAATGCTAGAAAGGCACTGTAAGTTTATCCATGGACTGCATAAAAGTCTCGAGATAAACTCACATTTTACAAAACTGATCAGTATAAAAGAAAAATTGGTTTTACTACAAGGAAATTAGGGAATGCACATGTAGTGGTTTAAATTAAGGCTCTATCATTTACAATTTTAAAAAGAAAATGTTAAATTTTACGAATGTATGTCAAATTTCAGGGTCAGATCATTCATTCGGAAATTTGGAATCAATTGAAATACATGTACATTAATTCTAAAAGATCTAAATTCCTTAAACTGAAAAAAAATAAAATTAAATTATACATATTACATATATATACAATTATACATTAATGACAATAAATATAAAACTGATATACATACTTGTATGATTATACATGAATTAAAGTGAACATAAAACTGACTGTGTAAAGTCACATAAGAAACAACAGATACCGATTTTTCTTAGCAGCTTTCTTTTTAGCAGCTTTCTTTTCTTTTTTACTGGAAAATATGAATTTGCCTTCTCTTGAGTAATTTTCATATCTTTTAAAATTTCACTGATTTAGAGAAATACATTAAGTCTTACATTTCTGAAACTACAGAACTGAGAAGACGTCTATTATCATGTAGTTGATAGACCACAAAATAACTGACTTCATTTACTGAATATCAAATTTGATATAACTTGGGTGTTACGATGGACTCCTCATTTGAATTGACAATTTTTATTATAGCAGATCATTAACATGAAGTTTTTAAAAAAATTTGGGCCATCAAAGGTTGTAAATAAAAATATTATATCATATGAACAATACAACATAATATGTAGAATCTTCGTGTAGTGCATAAATATCAATTAAAATGCATTATAGTAGCCATCAGCTTTTATACATGTATATGTACAAACAAATATGATTTTTTTCATGACATTTGAACAGAGGCAAAGTATCTTGTACAACAAATATGATTTTTTCACGACATTTGAAGAGAGGCAAGTCTATTGTTAGACGAAGTTTTGATTAAAACACAATCCAGATTGTACAGATGGATACAGTGAAGTTTAAAGTCTATGACCTTGACCTTGACCTTATGATCCTGTAAACCATTAGGATTCTTCATTACCGAAACATGTTTGTGTGACTATATTCATCTACATGTATTTATCTATATGTGCTCTTCTTTTGTGAACACTCCTGTATTCTTGTGAATACTCCCAATAATTTTGTGATCTTTTTGCGACCACTCCATATGATTGCTATCTTTTTGTGAATATTTTATATGATTTTGGTGTCTTCGTGTGAACACTCCCTCTGGTTTTGTGATCTTTTTTGTGAACACTTCCTATAAATTTTATATCTTTTTGTGAGCACTCCCTAGATTTTTTCATTATTTTTTGTGAACACTTCCTATAATTTTGTGATCTTTTTGTGAACACTCCCTATGATTTTGTGATGTGTGTGATATGATATGGTTGAGTTTGTACTTACATTGTGTAGGCTTTGACAATAGTTCTCTGTTTTGTTCTCAGACTTCCCCCACCAGCATGTCTACCTCCCTGTCCCATCATATCACGGTCCACTCCTAATGTACAAAAACATTTGTGTGGTAGACAACAAAGACTTGTCAGCAAAGAAAGAGCTTTTCCGGAGAAGAGATTTTTATTCCCAATTTACTTTTATAGCTTAGAAATCAGAAAATACACAATGTATATATACAAAATTATGCAAAAGTTCAATAGACCAATTTTACAATCTTGTTACTGAGCTCAAAATATTCAGGTCGACATCTTTTAGAGTAATTTTTCGTTATGGTGTCAGTGTTAAAGAAACACTTTAATTGTGACTTAACAATGAAAAAAGGGTCAAAGTGATCTTACTCGGACATTTTTGCCATTTTGTCTGTTATTACAAAGTTGGCAAGTGGTCTAATGGTGATAAACAATTAAACACAATATAGATACATATACATATAGGAGACAGAAGGTTTAATCAACAGTCTGATTAAAACCAGCCCCCCCCCCCCCTTCTCCTTCATCGTCAGGGCCTGGAGTACACCAATTGAGGGTCATGTTCAATGAACTTTTGACAGGAATATTCATAAGATTTTATTAACCAATCAGAACGTCCGTTTCATCGAACCTTCAAGAGCTATAAGTAACATATGGTCTCGCAAGGATAAAACTGTCGATAAAGAAGTTTTACCGTAAAGTGGTTTCAAATAAGTTACCATTTGAACATCTATATATTACTTGCATATATTGACTCTGAAATTATTGTTTTACAGACGCTTTTATTCTTGGATGCAAAGCATTTCGGCAAGTTTAAAAAAATGTTATTGGCATAAACAGTGTGTCAATATGTCCTATATTCAGGTCAGAGTGAGCGCGCAATTTCAATGAATGAACTTTGCTGCACTGTGGGATTACTACAAAACATGTAGTAAACCACGTGTATACGTTTGCTTTTTAAAATTCTCATTACAGATCAAAAGTACTCGAGGTCGTTTTCATATTCTATTAAGTCGTGTATAAAATTTGGATCACATGTTTAGATATTACATGTATGTTGCATTATAATAACCATGTTAAATATGGAAAATCGAACACTCTCAAATGACTAATAGCGTGTGTGACACTTGAATGAAAGACAGGCATAGTCTACTTCATATGTGTCAAAATCCTGAATGAAGATTCACCCTATAGGATTTTCAATTTTTCTTTCATATTTGATATAGACTGCGATTAATCAAATTTGAATATGTGAATATAATTACATATCAAACTTATATCTATGTATAGTATATACAAACTAAGTACATGCTGACAACGCAGGAGAAAGGGGACTGGTTTTAATCAGACTGGTTTAATTAATTAATTCTAACAATCAAAACTTTACCATCTAGGTTCAGTGTTGCTTTCTGTAATGTTCCAGCATATTCATCAGATGCAAAGATCTTCTTAAAGTCATTAAATGTCATGTCAGACCCCTCACGTACATTGGCAGTGCGATACATAGAGGATACAAGTTCATCTAGCTTAGCATGATCTACCTTGGAATCTGTTAAATCCAGTAATGACCTGTAAAAGTAAAAATCATAAGCCCAATAAATTACAATAATCCATTTTCTATGTCCGATCTAAAACTAGGTTTTATTCGTTTAGACACCAGCAGTCTGTTTCACAAAAATACTTACGAAAATTTTTAGGAATTTTCGTAACTTTTGATTGCTTAGTACTTCTTATAAACTAAAGATTGCGATGTTTTGTTTCTGAATTTATATTTAGTATGTAGAAATGATATTAGAAAGCTTAATTGAAAAACATTTTAAAATAAGTTACGAAATTTCTAAATTTGTGAAACAGGCTGCAGACATATCCCATCATTTGGCAACAATTTTCTTTGTGTCCTTATGTTTTCTTTCCCTGTCTTGAAACGTAGTCATCCTATTTCATTGATACATCAGAATGAAAATATCACCAAATTTTGTGATGTCGGCATCTGGATGTCTTAAAGGATACTTGTAAAATCATCTATTTTACTTTTACCAAAGGCTCTTTAAACCTGAATATGATGCAGAGATTTTGAAATCTTATGATTTCTTTTGATAAAGGTCAAGAGTCTAAATATATGTAGATATTGAGGTTTTATTTTTCATCTACATGTTTTGATGAAAAATTCTATATTTTCAAAAAAGGTTTTTTTTGAAATAGCATTTAATATTGTCCCATACTTAATCATTGTAGTAAAATCTTTCTTGGTGAGAACGCCACGTTTCTGGATGTCGTACATGTTGAAAATAAGGAAGACCTTATCCTCTGCATTATCTGTAAAACATTATACACGTTATCTGTAAAACATCACACATAGTTAGAGCACAACAATTTAGATAAACATCATATTCTGCAGACATTAGTACATGTACATGTATTTATATTTCATTTATATTTAAGGCAAACAAATTCATCATTTTTTAAATCTTTTATGTGAGAGAAGTACATTTGTACATGCTTATTGAAAGATAAATTTTTGCATCAAACTACATAAAGACCTTTTTCTGATCTAGTCACAGAGCTAAAAGTGTCAATGTCGACATCTTCTGGCATTGTTTTTCATAATGTTGTCCCTTCTAAATATGTGATTCATTGTGACAAACTATGAAAAAGAGTGCAAAAAAATCTTACCTCTGACATTTTTTGTCATTTTTTTAATCATATAAATTTTGTTTTGGCAAGTACACTTTACTGAATATACCAACATTGTATAGGTATTTGAAAAGGAATATACAGCCAACACTCGTTATCTCGGAAGTCGATGGGCCCACTGAAAATACTTTGACATAAGCGGAGTTCGAGACTCATATCATTTTATATGTTTCCGCAATGGTATGATCTAATTAACTGTTATCCCACTTAATTAATTTTGATGTCACGGTCGATCAAACAACGGCGAATCAGTCAACCTGCGGAACCAGTACCTATAATTGTTTGTTTACCATGCCATTTCACTATTATTTGGTACGTTAATTGGCTTGTTTATACAAACATTAGAACTTCAACTTAAAGAGTATAAAATACATGAAGAAAATGACATGCGACTTCGAAATTACTTCGAGATAAGCGAAATTTCGAGATGACTGATTTCGAGTTATCCGAAGTCAAATTGGTTAGAATATGAAGGAAAAAGATGGGACCGCCGCTCAACTTCGAGATAAAAAGAATTTCGAGATAACAGAGTTTTAGATAACGAGTGTCAGCTGTATGTTACTTTTGTATCTATACCTGATGACAGTACAACAAAGAAATCCAAGAATTCCCTAAAGCTGACAAAGCCACTTCTGTCCTGATCTACCAAGAGGAACATGTTACGGACAAAAACTGATGTGGGTTTGAGACCAAGGGACTCGGCAAACTCTGTACGTGTAAGTTGGATCTCGGCTATCTTCTTTACAGTCTCATGGTCCATATTCTCAAGCTGTAATCCTTGGATGTTTGTGTTCTTGAAGGCCTTAATAAAGAGAATAATACATGTGATACTATTTGTTTATTGTTAAAATGTAATTAAAATTGTCTGGTATCAACTGGTCTAGTTGATTAATTAATAAATTTCAACAAAACAATATTCGAGAGAAAAAGACAAAAGCAAGTCTTTAAAAAGATGGGGATAATAACCTCAAATGCTTGATGTGAGATACTTCTTACTCATAATTTAATTGAGATAAATATTTTGTGAAAATACAAGAATAATTTTCTTCATGGACATGTACATCAACCTACCTGCAGGCAAACAACTCTGAAGAATTTATCCAGTAGTTTTTGTCTGTCTTCCTTAGTTTGAGCACCGTTGTATATTGAGTCCTCTTTATGCTGAATGGTTGATATATCGATACCTATCTTACTACAGAAGGTCTTCAGATGCTGTATAAACGAGTCTTTCTCTGCTATGTCTGCAAATTTCAGTACCTACAACAAATCAACAAAACTTCATACATATATTTTGATGGGCATATAAGCAAACCCTCTTTGTTATCACAGGCATTCATTATTGGGCATTAATCTTTGACTTAAATTGATGGCATACATACTTGCCATAATTTTTCAGAGTTTAGTCATTGCAAAGAGGGACAAAAAGAGGGACAAATCATCAAAATGAGGGACAAATATAATGCCAATGAAGGACATAATGAGGGACACTTTTTCATCACTATAATAAGGCCTTTTCATTATAACTACAAGCTTTTTTTTTTTAGCATTTTCCTTCACTTTAGAAGGAGCAATACAGTCAAAACAATGAGAAGTGTAAAAATTTTCAAAACAAAGGACCATGTAGTAACATGTATGTCTTTCTCATATTTCCCCTTCAATTTGTCTGATTTTTGTCTGAAAATACTGAAATTGATCCCACTAAGTATCAGCATCTGTCAGTGTGTCACACACACCACATTCAAAGCTAACATTCATTGTAACAGTTATGTTTAAGGCAACTTTCCATTAGGAGGTTTAACTTCGGATATTGCAATCCAAATTGCACTAGATCACTGCCCTCGGCAAATGCAAGACCGTCAGAGAAAAAAAATAAATCTTATTAACGGGTGCCGTATATGTAGACGGCTCCTGGTCGGACGCATTTATAAAAGTGGCACTTCAGCTTGTCCACCCTTTTTAACTTTTCTCTGTGAAGGTTTAAGTCTTTTACTCCATTGTTCACGTTTTATATTATAACATAAGTATTTAACACCTGCACCGTTGCCTTCGATGACGTTGGCGAACAATAGCAATTTAAATCAAATACACAATCGATAACTTGACCACTCGGATATTAACAACGACACTAAGCTAACGTTCTTTGATTAGTATTGAGGGTATTTTGACATGATAATAATAAAGAGCGTGACAATAATAAAGAAGTATTTTAATATGTGGTTGTCGTATTTTCTTTCTTTTTTTTTCATCTTGATTACATTTTTTACATCAAGTTGTTTCTTCTCATAAAAATGAATTTATATCAATGGTATCACTTGAACATCGTATAACTATTGCTATTGCTTTATCTATTTCAATGATTGAATTATTTTGTGAGCATACAAAGAAAGAGAGAGAGAGAGAGAGAAAAAAAAGAGAAAAGACCAACATGAGAAGGCCTACATTCCTGTATTTAGCGACGTTAATTGACCATTGTTTGTTGGACAGCCAACCTTCTATCAACCTATTACTATCAAAACATAGATGGATCACCAGCTGATTACTGTACACGGGTATACACAATGTATAGCGTAGATAATTGGTAATGTTTAATAAACAGTGAAAGTTTATGAAAAGACAGGAACGACTTAAATTCGACACAGAATAATCAATATTACGCTTGAAAATTTTTTTTATGGAACGTCCAAAAATCAGGGATTTTCCGTGTCCTGGCCAGCAAAGATTTTTTCGGTCGAAAATGCAGGACAATTTTTGTCTCAGGGCGGGACAATGGCAAGTATGGGCATATAAAAATTGATCAAAAGAAAAATCTGCTAAATCACACATAGACAAACATAACCCTTCCATAATTCTAGCCAGTTCAACACATAAATATGGAAAAAAATATCAATAGAACAGAAAGGATTTCATTGTAGTAAATTTGGATTGTAAAAGCTTACCAGATCAATTTCTCCATCAGCTCTGATTGAGATTACTGTCCTTGATTTATCTTCAGCATTCCATACAACTATTCTCTTTTTAGGTTGTCCCTCTCTTACTCTCAAATCAATCATGCGTAACGGCTTTCCACGCCTGTCGCTGACATGAATCTTTTTCCTCTGATCATCAAACTGGACTTTAACACTCCTGTCTCCACTATTCTTACCAACCCACTCAACCACTGAAAAAAGGAATAAATGTTACTAAATAAATAGAATGAATGGTGTGAGCACAAAACAAAGACTTTACAATATACAAATACATGTACATAGGACCACCTCTAAGGCAGCTTATTCAAATAAAATACATGTATGTTTTTAAAGGTTTTATAATGTCACATCATCATCATTTGGTATATTGAAATATAACTCGGAGTAAACATAACCTGACATTAACACATGTAGTATATTTTTGATCTACCGGAATCAACAAATACATGTATTATCTTTTGTGCTTGGAGTCATACATGTACTACATTGATAAAAAAACTGATGTAATTATCAAAAACAATTAATAATTATAAAGACAAATAGTACAAGGATAGGAAATAAACTTTTAAGCTAGTTTAAGATTATTAGTTTCTTTTATAATTGATTCTTATTCACCTGTGAAAGAAAATGTAGAACCTACAAACTTTTAATTATTAGTATCATTTAAATAGAAATTAGGACTAAAAGGGAATGGAGGGAAAATTGTGAATGTTTAAATTGATGAAGGAGATAGTAGTATTACAAACATTGTGCCAAAAATGTTCAAATGAAAAACGAGAGATGAAAGAAAAATTGTCATACTAGTTTTCTATATGAAACTAATAGAATCTGTCACTGGGTGGAATTATCAATTACGAAACCAAAGAACCAGAATTTGTACTGGTCAAGATGAGGCTTTCCAATTGGAACAATAGTATATTCCAGAATACATGTATTTATGCACTTCTTTCGTGTTTTGATTCTATACAAATCCATCTTGAATGTAGTTAAACTTTAAATTCCTATAAAAGTGAACATTTACTATACATGTATTATACATCCTTCTCTTGGACAACAGACCAATCATCTTCAACTTATTTTAAGGGTAATTTTTAAGTACTGGAGAAAATGACATTACTGCTATGAGCCTAGAACATTAATGAAAGGTGAGATTTATTTTCAAACAAAAAGTTCATGTACATTACCGCTTATATTAAAATGTAGGGGAAAAAATATGCACAATTCATCCCTACCAAGTTTCATCAATGTATTTTCATTGCTAATGCGGAGGAAATATGTATAAAGCTAAAATAAATAAAACTTGCTCTTGTGGTTTTTAATACTTCTAAAATTAGAAATATTAAATATGAGAGGAATAACTAAAAAACAAGCCTTCTTACAATGTAGAAAATGTTAAAATAAAAAGGAATGCTTATGACTCACGCAGAAAAGCTGAATGAAATGATTATAAACACTATGACATAAAGTGAATGAAATAATTGTGATTCTGGAAAATGAATTGTAACAAGCTTGTTAAATATCAATTACTTCATTGCAATAACACATACAATGTATGTATAGGAAAAATTACAAATGTCTGGCCTCTTCAATAAAAGTACTTGAGTTTACATATTATATACTTTTTGCTTTTTTCAGTATTTTCTTAAGAAAACATATGATGAAGGAACAAAATTATTACTCTTCCAAATTTTTTTCAAGCTACATGTATATTACATATAAAAGGCAAAGCATTACAAGACTAGCTACATGTATGTGATCTATGTTTGCAATGCAAAAGCAAAGATTAAGAAAACAAAAAATGCTAAATGTTTTAAGTATGATTGAACTTTATTCATACTAATACAATTTTAATCTGATATCATAAATACATGTATACATTAATGTATACATTTTACACATACAATCAGTGTAACAAGTTTTCTTATACTAACTGCTTATTATGCCATCATTAGCAGTTAGTATTTTGCATTTTTTTTTTTATCATTTCTCAAAGATAATATTGCTTCTGAGAATGAATGTCAAACTTTGTTCTACAGCTAATATAAAAGGGACTATAATTTACAGAGTCACGAGACCATACTCACTTAGGTATGTATTAGGCTCCTGGCTTCTCTCCTTCTTAGCAGTAAGTCTTTTGGCTTTCTCCATTTCTCTCTTTCTTTTCTTTGCCAACAATACCATCACACCGATAGCAGCTGTCAAGAAAAACTCAGTATAAATATTGATACCCTAATAAACTCCACACGTTTCTTTTGAAATAGATTAAATTCTGGAAGTTCATGTGACCTGATTCATGTGTATCACGAAGGCTGTACACATAATAAATACTGACTTATCTACACAATATCATACAACATTATCCACATGCAATCTACATGTATATCTACATTACTTACATTACATTGCTTAATTTTCCCCTTAAGAATTTCTGTATAATGCTTTATTTATCATCTGACATAAAATTTTAGAAGAAAGTCACATATTTAGGATAGAAACATAAATCAATACACCTGCTTACCTGGCACAACTAGTCCTATCCATATAAAGGTGAAAATGAAGGACAGTTCACTCTGCATGCCAAAGAAATAGTCGAATGTCTGGAAGGAAGTACAGGGCTCGATGATGGTAAGGTTTAACGTCTGTACGGAACCATCGGCATTCTGGACCTCTACAGTGGCTGTTGTCTCGTTAAGTGCTGCTGGCTGCATACATGGATCCAGTGCTATAGGTACAATCATATTGATGTAAATACAGATTCAAAACAAACATTTCATATCTCAGAGGGAAGTGAACTGCTTTTCTAATGCCGAATTTTTGACCTGTGCAATGATATCAGAAGAATTGTCATTTTACCATTACCAGCAAAAACTACACAGAGAGGTAATGCTTTCATGTCAGATCATACTGTTTATATCACATAGACTGGTCTGAATTACATCTGAAATATTCTATTGTTCTAGAAAAAAACACCCCCAAAACTTTTGAATGCAACTTGTGCACATGTATCACTAGGGAGTAGGTAGAAGTCTTTTTAAGGCATATACATTTTTAAAAGAAAATTAAATTAACATCAACTACGGATACTATAAGACTCTTTCATGGTATTCTATGAAAGATACATCGGTTCCACCCGAGGGGTCTCAAAATCATGTAAAACCTGAGGCTTGCCGAAAGTTTTGTAAAATTTTGAGACCCCGAGGGTGGAATTGATGAATCTTTCATAGAATAACATGAAAGAATATTTTTCTCTCATATCTAAGGGCCAAAATCAAAACTGAAAGAAAAGGGACGAAATTTAAAAAATGTCAAGTTGATCAAATGGCAAAAATTTTGCAATATTTGAATTCAGCGCCCCGAAAATGGGTTATTCTATAAGATTTAACTACGAATGTTGCGCTTTTCTAAATATGATGCAAGAGTACAATGAAACATAGTGTAATCAAAGATTACGAAGCTCACCTCGCAGCAGCAAAGTTCAATTTAAACATATCTCTAAGTACATGTATATTAAGAAAATCATTCAAGTGCAAAAAAGTAGGTCAAGGTCATTTCATGAAAGATTGATCAAAGATACATCCAATATGCAAGTTTGGTACATGTAGCACTTATACTTTGCTTAATATTGGCCTTTAAAGGCAAAATCACTAAAGCGGAAAAAGTAGGTCAAGGTCATTTTATGAAAGTTTGATCAAAGATACATCGAATATGCAAGTTTGGTACATGTAGCACTTATACTTTGCTCAATATTGGCCTTTAAAGGCAAAATCACTCAAGTGGACAAAGTAGGTCAAAGTCATTTTATGAAAATTTGATCAAAGATACATCCAATATGCAAGTTTGGTACATGTAGCACTTTTACTTTGCTCAATATTGGCCTTTAAAGGCAAAATCACTAAGGCGGAAAAAGTAGGTCAAGGTCATTTTATGAAAGTTTGATCAAAGATACATCCAATATGCAAGTTTGGTACATGTAGCACGTATACTTTGCTCAATATTAGCCTTTAAAGGCAAAATCACTCAAGTGGAAAAAGTAGGTCAAGGTCATTTTATGAAAGTTTGATCAAAGATACATCCAATATGCAAGTTTGGTATATGTAGCACTTATACTTTGCTCAATATTGGCCTTATAAGGCAAAATCACTCAAGCGGAAAAAGTAGGTCAGATGCTGCATCAGATGCATGGATTCACCTCAGCATCCCAAGATGAATCACTTGTGCAAGATTGGTTACTGTAGCATCAGTACTTTGTCAGATACTGAACTACCCCAAAAACTTTAACCAGACATTGACAAAGTCATTCAACTGGAAAATGTAGGTCAGATGCTGCATCCGATGCATGGGTTCACCTCAGCATCCCAAGATGAATCACTTGTGCAAGTTTGGTTACTGTAGCATTAGTACTTTGTCAGATACTGAGTTACCCCAAAAACTTTAACCGGACGTGGACGCAGATGCGGACGAGGACGCGGACGGGGACGGGGACGCCGGGGTTATAGCATAAGCTCATCTCAACTTCGTCGAGGTGAGCTAAAAACGATCTTAAAATCCATGTATTATTGCGACGTTGCCGCTAGCTTGTTTGTTTTGTGGGCTGAAATCATGACGTCACAATAACGTAAACAATCGAAACAATAGCGTCACGTAATATGTGATACAGCTGTCACGTGATATGTGATACAGAAGTAGCTCACATAGCTGTATCTCATGGGCCTTCTCTGTAACACATACGCAGGTATGAGAGAAAAATGTATATAATAATCATCATCGTATACATTACCTCCCCTGTGTATGAACACATCAGCCTGCACCTCAGCTTGATTCTGTTGTACAATAGTTCCATCTATATAGCTGGGCTGGCCAGTTACTAGAACCTTCGCAATCCTTGCTATGATATATCCAAGATCTACATCATTGTTGATTTTATCAATCTCTGTTTGATTGAATAATCTACAACAAAAAGCAATGTAATGACAAGTGAAAGTTTATCCCATCGTTTTTTTCATGTAGGAAGAATAAGTAATAGAGTAAAAATGTATACATGTACATATCCCATATCTTGCACTGCAGATACAATGTCCATTTTTTGAGCAGATAGATTGACAGACATAATGGTATCATTTTGTTATCCACTAGGATTATAGTCAGATTGAGCTGTACCACATAATATTTTGTTATATAAAGAAACATATTCACAATTCTGAAAAAAAAAAAATTGTTCTCACCCATTTTCTATATTTTCGTACCAGAACCTGTCCCCATCTCTTATTCTACAGAACTGGTCCACTAGAATAGACCTGAAGAGTGGTCCTGGACCATCAAAAGTGGTCTCTAAAAGTCCACCTACAAACAAGTCAACTTCCTCTGGGGATGTGGCATTTAGCCGAATATCACCCGTTCTCTGTAACTCACGTATGTATAAATTCTGAAGGTCTTGAATGGCCTGAAAACACATGAGAATGCCTTGAATAAATATGTTTTTACATAGCAATTCTTTCATACATCGATGTACTATTTCTATAGGAATCATAAGAAATTCAATATTCATTAAAATACATTTTTTTGTACATCAAAATATATAGCCTTCATCTCAAATGAGATTAAATGAAAACAAGTTCCAATGAAATAAAAGTTTTCAACTAGATATTATTTCATTGCAAAGATACTGTGATGTTATCAAAAGAGACATATAAGTTTTGTTTGAAAATTAGCATGCCAATTTTTTACCCTTGCAGTTCTGCCCTCGTTTGTGGCATTCTCGTTAATCCCTGCCCATGTGTTGACTCTGGGGAGCTCAAACGTTTCTCTGACTGCGTTATAGTCAGGTAAGCCATGGTCTCGTCCCCTCTGAATATTCAGTGCTGCTAGATCACGCCTGGAGAACTCCAAAGGTCCAAATACATCACCTGGTATAAGTGAATAAAACTTATTATCACATAGTAATTTAGATGTAATGTAAAACCTCTGCTTTTTTCCTGGAAGGTATGCTACATTAGTATTCCCTGTTTCCAAAATATACCACTAAAAATTTTTCTTATATACAAGTAAATCAGTTCAGACGATACCTTTAAACAAAGGAATTTCAAGAATTTTATGAAAACCATATTAAATCATAGGATTCATGTCAATTAATCATTTAAGAAAAAATAATAGGTCAGTGAAGAAAATCAAGATTTCTGCTTATTTTGAAAACAGGATAAAAAAGGCTGGAAATTCTTTGCTAAAAATAGCACATTTGTACTAAAAATGAAAAAGTGTTGGTGTGGTAAAGTATATCTTATTTTGGGTTGAATTAAAACAATAGTTTTTCGGTACTCATCAGCTTTACCTTATACAACAGTTTAAGTAAGGTAAAGGTAATGGGTTATTGAGTACGTAAGAAAAATCTGAACGGTTCAAAGGAGTACCCCTAACTTCATTTTTATAGAAATTACTTCAAAGCACTTTCTTACGCATATCTCATTCAGTTTAGATCAAATTTTTAAGCTTATCTTCTTTTATGTGTGTAATGAATTAAAGTGTTTAATAGAGTCAGAAATGATATGTTCACCAACATAAATTTATCATCATTTATCTCAATATGTGTTAAAACAGGAGATGCGCAAAGATGATCGAAAATTGTGACTAATGATGCACCTTTAGCAATTTCAGTTAAGTTAAGTGTTTTTGTCATTTTCTCAATTTCTATCCAAAGATTTGAGTATTTTCCCTTCATAATAAGGGGCGCTATTTTACCTGCAAGATCAGCCACCATGATATGATCTTCCTGTTCTCCTAGTGTAGAGGCCATACCTCTGTACAAGGCATCTAAATCTTCTGATACAGCTTCCTGAAAATTATATTACTTGTATATAAATAGCAGCAATTTAGCCAATGACTGGGACAGACAAAATGAGAGGTATGCAATCAAAGAATAGGATGCTGTGATTGACTTTAACATAAACTCTTTAGAATGATTTGTACTAATCTGGTGTTAAGGAAAGTTAGACCACTTCAAAGCCTTTTAATACTAAATATGAGAAAAAAAGTCTACCTGTGAATTCCAGTATGCATTACAGAGACGTAAACCATGTGTCCTTCCTGAGAAAGCCGAATGCTGAACCTGGGAATACAGCCAATTACAACCTTGCTGTAGATTGTTATTCTGTGTTTTAACGGCTCTGAAAAATAACAGTAGTGGACTGAAGCTTGATTACAATCTCAGTGAATCGACTATAAATCTTAGATTACATTATAATATACTGTACATAAATGTCAATACCAAAATGTGGATACTAATACATTGAAAAATAAAATTGTGAAGTTTAAGATGCAAGGGGGCCACATTGCTCACCTGAGTTGCAGACAAAAGAACGATATTGAACAATTTGGTGGAGTCTATTGAGTACTTGCTTCATGTAAGGTTTTGAGAAATTCTTGACATCAGTTTCGATGATGTCAAAAATGCCTCAGCCAATCATGAGCCCTTGGCATCCATATTTGGAGGAGGTGGAGGACCTTGAGTACTTGCTTCCTGTAAGATTTCGTGAAATTATGTACAGCAGTTGCAAAGAAGAAGTTGATAATGTGTCAGCCAAATATGAGAGCCCTTGGCAGCCATATTTGTTGACCAATCAGCATGAAAAACACAAACATGATACAGGACCTTGGGTACTTGCTTCATGTAAGGCTTTGTGCAATTCTGTGAAGCCGTTGCAGATATGTCGAAAATGTAAAATGTTTACACCAGACGGATGGCAGATGATGCACTACTACTATAGCTCACGTGAGCTTTGCTCAGGTGAGCTAAAAAACATATAATGACCACATCTTTTTCTCAGACATGATTGATTGGAGTTTTTGGACAAGCAAATCAGACAATCAGAGACAGGCCAAAAACTATTCAGCCAAAATTTCCAATTACTGGGACATAAAAACAGCTTAAAGGCCGAACTCCAATTTGTTGGTTTACCGGTGGGTAAGCAATCAAGAGTATATGGGGCATTGGGAGGTTCTTATCTCACAGCGTCGATAAAAATAGCAAACAGCATGCTGCGGCAGAGCGGTGCACGTGTATTGTATGAGACGATTTTTTTACACAAAATTCACGATTTACTAATGAAAGTCTTGAGTCAGAGTACAATATATTAAAAGTATAATTTTATAAAACTCATAGCCGTCCTATAAATGTCCTTTGTATGATTTTATGCCTAAAAAGACAGATTTTGATCAGTTTTACACATACATGCATGACCTACATGTATATGTACATATCTATAATGGAAGCTGCGAATTAGGATTGTACAGGAGAGGCTGCAAAGGGTCATTTCTAAAAAATATTGCAAAGATGTCGAAATTAAATTCATTTTTTCCATTTTGTTTTAACATGTTTTGGAATTGTATATCTACACTTTCCTTTAAAAAAATTACAAGGAATATTATAACATTTAATAATTCTGTCCGTCCCTAAGTAAACCTCTCGTTTTTGGCGGGTACTTAGGTGCGGATCTGCATAAATTAGAGTAGACAATGGCCGGCGCTATACAGCATGTTTCTCCCAAGAGAAAATCGTGAAAAAGTAAAATTACACATTGTGAAAAGTGAATATAGTGGTGTCACTGAACATAAAACAGATCTATTTGACTATATACCGAGGATATCATCTCTAAAAGATAAAACTTGGGACTTTTCACATATTGCAGCAACGATATAAGAATGTTTACGAACGAGTGTACAAGTAGCCGTGAAAACGACAGAGATATTATTTTACTGAGAAAGTTCTGCAAATAAAAAATACGAAAATGATTTTTCGATAAACACGACAAAGGCAGTTTTGGATATACTTTATTCACGTTGTCTCTGAAAACTCATAACATACATTATTAATGAGTTTTTGGATTCAATATTTTTATCAAATGGAAATTAAACAAAATATTTTTCATAAAAAAACAGATGTCTCCCCCCTCCCTCTAAGTTACTTTGACCTTAGGCCAAAATGCAAAATTTTGTGAAACCTTTGAGTCATGGGCAACATCATACTAAAACATGAAAGTGATTCATTACATTGTTTGAGGTAAAGGCCAAACATGATTGGCATATACAATTTCATTATAAGCATATTTAAAGAAATTGACTTTGGTCACATGACCTTGGATATAGGTGATCTGAAACCTACACTCACTGACAAGGGTTAAGTACCCGAAACATGCATGTCTGGTCCATGCCGCAAACTTATCTGCTTTTAATGATATAGCACAGACTCAATAGCATTTACAATTTCATTAAAAAATGTAATACTTGACCTTAGTCATATGACCTTTGATCAAAGAGGTGTAAAACCTTTGGGTCATCAGCACCATCATACTAAAATATGATGTGATCCGATCACGGTTCAAAAGATTAAGCCTGGACATAATACATGTAACAAATACAATTTCATTTAAAATATACTAATTGACCTTGACTTTGGTCACATGACCTTGAGTTAACGTGATGTGAAACCTTTACATGATAAGCAAAAACATACTAAAATATGAAAGTGATCCTGCAAACGGTTCAAGAGATATAGCCCGGACAGGAATGTATGCATAATTTCATTAAAAATGCACTAAGTGACCTTGACCTTGGTCACATGACCTTGGGTCAAGGTGATGTGAAACCTTCGGGTCATAAGCAACAACATACTAAAATATGAAAGTGATCCGGCAAACGGTTCAAGAGATATAGCCCGGACAGGAATGTATGCATAATTTCATTAAAAATGCACTAAATGACCTTGACCTTGGTCACATGACCTTGGGTCAAGGTGATGTGAAACCTTCGGGTCATAAGCAACAACATACTAAAATATGAAAGTGATCCGGCAAAAGGTTCAAGAGATATAGCCCAGACAGGAATGTATGCATAATTTCATTAAAAATGCACTAGGTGACCTTGACCTTGGTCACATGACCTTGGGTCAAGGTGATGTGAAACCTTCGGGTCATAAGCAACAACATACTAAAATATGAAAGTGATCCGACAAACGGTTCAAGAGATATAGCCCGGACAGGAATGTATGCATAATTTCATTAAAAATGCACTAAGTGACCTTGACCTTGGTCACATGACCTTGGGTCAAGGTGATGTGAAACCTTCGGGTCATAAGCAACAACATACTAAAATATGAAAGTGATCCGACAAACGGTTCAAGAGATATAGCCCGGACAGGAATGTATGCATAATTTCATTAAAAATGCACTAAGTGACCTTGACCTTGGTCACATGACCTTGGGTCAAGGTGATGTGAAACCTTCGGGTCATAAGCAACAACATACTAAAATATGAAAGCGATCCGGCAAACGGTTCAAGAGATATAGCCCGGACAGGAATGTATGCATAATTTCATTAAAAATGCACTAAGTGACCTTGACCTTGGTCACATGACCTTGGGTCAAGGTGATGTGAAACCTTCGGATCATAAGCAACAACATACTAAAATATGAAAGTGATCGGGCAAACGGTTCAGGAGATATAGCCCGGACATGATGTGTGACAGACGGACAGACGGACGGACGACGAAGGCAAAACCAATATGTCTCCTCCCCGTTGGGGGGGAGACATAAAAAATGTGAAGAAATGAGGTAAGAATTGTTTACGTGTGTAAGCGCGCATGCTGCATGTTCAGAATCTAGTATGATAGAAAACGCGCTATCGGAATGACTCAGCATCCGGTATAAACAATAACAAGAGTTAGAAACGCCTACCACATGTCACTCTTCTGAATTTTGAATTGAAAATTTGTCCGCTTCAATCATTTCGAGTGAAAATACTCAGTTTAATCTCAATATAATATCTACATATTACATATATAAACGATTGAACGTCGTGTTCAGATGCATAACAAAATTTCATATGAAAATTTTGTCTTTTTCACGAGATAATTTTAAATTTTCCTCTGCAATCTGAACGTGTCTAGAAATTTCATATTCACCACCATTTTCCTGGTTGGCTGCTATTTATACCCCAAGCTCAGCCTTTAACAAATTGGGAAAAGACCAAACTCTAGTCTGCTATTTTTATGAGCAATGAATAAAATAGGGCTCACTTACCTTCTCCACAGCCCTGGTGTTACAAGTGTGTGTCCAAATCTCATGGCAGACGTCTGGAACTCCTGGGTTATTCCAGGGTGAATATTGGGGTTGTACTCTATATGAAAAATAATTACAATGTATGATAAAGTTTTCAGTGTAATAAAAAATGTGACATTAACCTTATGATCAATAATTCTTCATTGCTTTTAATGAAAATGTATTTTCTTGTTAGCAATAAACAATCTGGTCAATTAAAAAATATTCTAGAGGATCTTTACTCCATTGCAATTTCTTTTATCAGATCTTAATTATTGAATGACAACAATGTGCAAAAAGATGACTTGACATAAATGTACAACTTCACAAATGATAGTGCAAAAGCATTTTCTAACTGCAACATTACGATAAACAAAGCAATGGTAAGCGAGAGATTTTTTCTACTTACAGGGCACTTTATTAGCGAAATCTTTGTTTATTATCATGCATGTTTAAAAAAACACAATATGTTGTGATGTAACAGCAATATATAACAGGAAATTGTTAGAAGACAATAGCTGAAACCATGAAACCAACCATACATCAGCTCAATATACCTGTGTAGGGTCCACATGTAGGATTAAATGGATCGTTAGTAATGGGGGCCCTTATATTGTAAAATGTATCAGCATTGGCAGTTAGGGACTGGTCAAAATTTTCATTCACAAACAGCCAACGTGGTAACCAGTCGTACAGAACAATTTTCTGAAAGAAAACAGAGAAAATCAAGGAATGAAAGTTAAAGAGGTCATAACACAAGCTAAAAACATTAAACTTAGTTTACTATATTCTATTTCAAACACTAAACCTATATCAAGCATACTTTGTAATATTTTTAAACTTATGACCATGTGACCTTGACCTAAGATCAACGTATAGGAGGTTATCATAAGCTAAATTGCCCCCCCCCCTCTTCACTTTCCTCCTTTTAATAGATGAATTTTATTTTTCTCCAAAGAGTAGACAGAAGTCCCATATGTGGTATTTTTACTATGATGACACGTAATGACGATAAGCTAAATTCACAACTTTACTTATGACGGCACAATAAAAAGAGCATGATAATTTTACAAAATAACAAAATTTTGGGTGCAAGAAAATAACTTCCTTATGATATAGTACATTACCTGATGGTGGGCCACTACTTTCTTTCTGGCTTCGGTAAATATGGTCTCGTCAAACCTAAGTTGGTCTTCCTCTGAGGTCCATCCATGCTCATTGGCTATTTCCATGGCAAGGTAGTTATGCCACCGGAACCACAGGACACCGAAGGACAACAAGAATGGATTCTCAAAGCCACGAGGATTTCCGAGTCCTAAAATGGAACAATAAAGGAAACATAGAAAAATACATTTATCATGCACAAATGATCGAATTTTTCCATTCAGTAAATGGTCATGCTTCCATTCATCATCTACATGTATATTCTTTCACTTTCATAAAATTCAGAAATTCAAGACACATCAGTTCCCTCCACCTTCTCGATGTTAAAATCAATTTGGAAGTCAAGACTTTTAACTTCCGTGTATTACACTATTTTCACATTAATGCATTAGACTTACATTTTATACAGGCTAAGGCCCAATATATCACAAGATTTGACATAACTTTTTACTGTGATGTTGTAACAGAAGGCCTCCATTTTATACAGGCCAAAACCCAATATCACAAGATTTGACATAAGTTTTTCCAGTGATGTCATAACAGAATTAAGACGTCAAATTCTTGGCATGTCTATTATAAAAGTATAACGCTAATATGAAAATGGTCTATTGAAATTACTGTATATCTTTTTTTAAAACCTTCATAACTGCCATAGATACAATATAACTTACTCCAAAATCTTGCCACTGGTTGCAGTCTAGCGTTTCCTGGTGGGGAACCCGCCTGCTCTCTAGGATTGGGCGGGTTTGCGAACGGCAATCTTATTGTGTTGTTTGCTGGGAAGCTTTCATTGATTGGTTTGGTGGTATCAAGGGCTAGTAAACGCCCACCTTTAAACTCTCTGATGGCATCTGTCCAAGCTCTGGCTATACCATACATTAGCTGTCCATCAATGTACGGGGTAATCTCATTTAACTGCAAGTATACATTGATATGTACTGAAAAATATGCATTCATAAATGCATTGATTATACACTAGAGAATCATAGATTCTCAATTCATTGCTAACAGGTAAATTTTGAAGGTGAAAATGTCAATGTTTCTAAGATTAAAATTTTGCACACTGTAAGCCTACCAGATTACCTTGATCTCTGACCCTTTAATATACATGTAATCAATAAGATTTTTCCCAGCATCATAATAATCCATAATCTAGCTGGTATAAAGTTCAAAAGGTTAAAAAGGTTTTGTCTGTATCCTTCTCAGAAAAGTATGGGGAAAGACAGATGATGACTTGCAATAATATATCTGTTCATATACATATGCATCAAGTCAAAAGAAAAGACATTTAAAGAGTAATAAAGACAATATTATAATATATTTGTAATACAATGGAATCCTCAGTTGTCTTACTTGTTGCCTGGGATTGCTGGGGGAGTATCCCGTACGAGCGTCATATCGAGACCGAGGGAATGGCATCTGTAGACCGTCTACATTATTAGGTTCTGGGTTATATAGATCGTGAGGGTTTGGTACATCAATGTTCTCGTACTCCCGAGGACATCCTGGTCTCTGTACATCCATGATCTCCTCCACAACTTGTTGACCTACAAGAGCCATTACTTGAATGCTAGTTTCAGTTTCCATTATTATGTCATTGAGATATGACACACAATGCAAAAATATGTTTTACCTGGTTAAAAAAGCATGAAATAAATTAAGAATTCTGAATATGATCGAAGATACACATACATGTATATATCCCTGCCAAGACTGCTGAATCTTAAGCGTGTTTATAATTATTATGAAATGGTCCTAATTTTTACATCAAGCTTCATACTGTACTAAATCAATGCTGGGCAAAATAACCTTTTCCTACGAATAAAACATGTAAAATTTACAAAGAAATATATTTCTTTTTGAAATTTTGCCATTTCTTATTATCATTTTCTGTTTTCCTTATCTTTTATACATCATTTCAGTTAGGGCTACAATGATACACTATGCTCACCATACGATATGTACTGTATCATGATATATTTGCTTTCGGTATGATTAGTGTCACAATTCATAGATATTTTCCACAGGTATAAAAGAATAATATGAATAAGAGAGTAATACTATAAAGTGTCAATCACCTGGACATATCTTGAATTACTTTATATAAAGTTCCTAATACGTGATTTATGTTGAAAATTTTTTTTGCAAATGTCATTCATTTGTTTTTCAAATGCATCAAAAAAGCTTGATAGTCAGAGACAGTGCATACCATGAATTGAACTGTCAATATGAAATACGGTTAATCAAGAACTGTGGTGAATCGTTGTAGCCCTAATTTCAATTGGACAGCAAATTAAAAAGAGCAAGGAAGTCTTAAGTCGGACATTCACTTAAAGTGAGACCAATCATCTTCATCACCAACAAGTTTCAGTAAAGTTCTTTGACCATTTCAAAAACATGGAAAGAAAGACAAACAGACAAATAGTTCTTCCTAACCAAAGTCTCTCAGTTGAGTATAACTCCAAGATACTTAGAGGTATGCCATTTAATCATTCATATTGGAATTAATTGTCTTACCAAAGTATGTAATCATGGCGTTTCTTCCTCTCTGTGACAGTAAGCCCAGTTCTTGAAGGCCTTGGGCCCTGTGGGCTACCTGACTGATCTCAAAAGGATTGGGACGATGGGTTCCTGCCATTTCAAACACTCCGTCAGTGTAAGCAGTAGGGCTCTTCCTGAGTAAAACTGTGTCTAAAAATAGAATTAAGTCAAGACCACATGACAAATCATGAATAATGAAAACAACATGCATATTCAACCTAGCAGCATAATTTACAATATCAATTAGACAATTATCTGAAGAACATTTCTATTAACCACGAGTGGAGGTTATGTGAAGCCTATTTGGGTCATGATGCAACTAAATACTAAAATGTAAAAGTGACGGAATAAATTTATGGTTTTCAAGCATGTGGTATATGGACAGAATAATATTTAGCTATCTCATAGTTAATAGCTTCTCATTGGTTGTCAGAAATGTTTGTCAAGTCTTTTTCTATATCTCACTTAAGGAGATTTTTGGTATATTGTGACATCTCCTGTACTCAAATTTGGAGAAAAATGCCACAAATGGAGGGAAAATGAATGACAACACTAAATTTTATATGTAAAGTTAAGTACTGTCAATTTTACAAAAACCAAAAAGGAAACACTTTGTTTGACATGATTTCTTAGAAATAGTGGTGACAAAAGATTTCCTGAAAAGGATATCCAAATTTTGTCCCTCGAGCTTACTGGATATACATGAAGGATACTTCTCAATGAAAACAGCAAAATACTTATGGTCATCCCCACAAATACCGAACACAGTTTGACACTTTATGATAAAACAATGGACTGCATCAGTAAAATTAATCCTTTTTGTAATATTTTGAATGAGAATAGATTTAAATTAAATTTTAGCAAAAACGTTTATTTAGTCGGCACCGTGGTCTAGTGGTAAAGGTGTCGGGCTGGTGACCTAAGGTAGCTGGTTCGAGCCTAACTAGGACCATGGGTCGGCCGACATATACTCATCTGTGTTCTGTGTTAAATACCTTAAAATGTCCCTGTCTGTGTATTGTTTACGTGTCTGTGGTGTTTTTTTGTGTTTCCTGTTTTTATGTATAATTCCTTTCAAAAATCATAGATCCCCTTTTAAAGTTATGAAAAGCAAAATTGGCATGTATACCTTACATGGGAAATGAAGACCCCTTTTGAGCAACAAGTCTTAGTACATGTACATGTAGTGGCATTTTCACTCCAAGGAAAAGAAAATAACCCTAAAATAACCATGCAGGAACAGCAAGAAGTGTAAATGAATTGTACAAATATAATGGAGAAATAAATAGTTTTGCTGTATGCAATAAATCTTTCACAATCAAAAGTATACCTTGTTAAGGTACCAGTAAAACAAAATATATCATACCAATAGCTCCCCATTCAGGGTGAATAAGGTTGTTAAACCATCCATCCAGGGGATGTAACTCAGGTTCCACTTCTTCTGTCTCTTGTGCATTGCCTGAAATAGAAACAAATAACATTAGAAAAAATGAATGTTTGGTTGATAAACCCCAAATTTTTCTTTTTATGTACAGGTTTGCATAAGAATCAGGCAGGTGAAATACCTTCAAATTTTTTGCAAAACTATTCTCTTTCATAATGTGCTAGATACACCCTCAAACATATGACATGTAGGAATTTTTCTACATACTTAGATGGTGAAAAAAGTTATAAGGGAACTAAATTTTCCCTCCACTTTTTTCCTACATAATCCTTTATAACTTAATAGGTGAATATCTCGCTTCCCCATCGTAAGCTTGAGAAATGAATTTCATATGTCGATTTGTACCAAAACAAAAATAAAAAGTTTTGCAACAAATTTTGATGTATCAGCCCCGCTTGATTCTTGCATTGACTTACACTTATTAACTGATTATGTTGTCCGTTTGCGCTAATTAATGCATTACCATCTTTACTATGTACTTTGCTAATCTAATTGTTTGTAAAATCATTTAGCACCTTTATGAGTAGTACAAACGACTGCCTAATTAAGATGTTTTGATTAAATAAGCAGGTATACATGTACAACTGGAATATAGGTTTATCGATCGTGCGCGAGATTTATGGGTAAAAAAAAGTTTTTCACATCATATTATTTTGACGTTTTAAACTGACCACAGTGCACAACAACCAACAACATGACTACCAATTATAAAACGTAAATTAGCACAGATTGAGAATGAAAAGTCAAAATTTGTGAAGCAATCTGTAACTTCATTTTTAAGTTGTGCAAATAAAGTCT